>CM054802.1:41965235-42206378 GCA_028984105.1 Lavandula angustifolia
CTCCGTCCCAATATTTGTGGCTTAATTGGTTTCGGCACGGGAATTTAGGAAGTGGTGTTATGTGGTGTAGATTGTTTGACTTTTTGATAGTTAATTTTGATCCACACAATCATTACCTTTTTAGAAGTGAGCCACAAATATTGGGACATCCATTTCGGGAAAGTGAGCCACAAGTATTGGGACGGAGGGAGTATTCTTTTAGAAAGTTAGCATTTTTAAGACACCAATGTTGACTTTTATTTATTTATTTATTCAGTCAAAAATATAAATAAAATAAAAAATAATAACGTATCCATGAATCTGCGATCTGTTGTTGATACGTTTATTTCCGAGCCAAACTTTTCAAATCTGACCAACCCCATCGCACAATCGAAATCTCAACCTCTACTCTCTCTCACTAGAAACTCTTGGATCTTGAGCCGATTCACTTCTTCATCACTTTCGTCTAATTAGCGGCTTTTCTCAATGTCTAAGGTTTTTACCTTGGCGGAGGTTTCCGAGCATAACACCAACAAGGACTGTTGGCTCCTAATTGAGGGCAAGGTAATTGAATCATCATCGTTTATATCGAAAATTGCGAATCGCTTATAGTTTTCTTATCCGAGTTTGGTCGATTTGTGGATTGATCCAACTGTCCGAGGATCACCTCGAGGATCGAGTTGTGATTACTTCTGAACTGAAGTCGTGGTTGATTGTGGATGTAAAGATCATGTTGAATTGGTGTTTCGATTGATTTTCTTTTTATTGGGTTAAGCGATTTGATTTGTTTTGTTAGAAGGTGATTAAGGAAATTGAATGTGATTATTGTGAGAATCAGTGTTATTTTTGTGTATGATCGATTCATGTAATGGGGCTTGGATGTAGAATCTGAGTTTAGGCCATTTGATCGGTGCCATTTTTGTGTAAGATCATGTGATCAGATTCAGATCTTGGATTTAGCATCCGAGTTTAGGCCAGTTGCAGTTTGATGTTCACAATAGAAGTTTGTTGTGTTACTGTTTATAGAGAGGGGAGATTGGATCTGTATTAGTTAGCTTTGATTTCATGTTCGTTGAGTTCTGTTCAATTTTATGCATAACTCGTCTTGTTCAGTTAGCTGCCCTTACTCTGCAACTTCATATTTATGTCGAAATTCGATGCTCAATAACATAACCTTCAAAGCCTAGATATTTAGACAAACTTAGCTTTCTATGATGGGATCTCTAGTTCATCCTTTAATGAGTGTCATTAACTGTATTAGAAGTTAATTATAGCCTTTGATCCTATAATGCGATCCAAGAACTAGGTTCTTTTTGCTTCTTCGAATGGTAAAACACTCTTAAGGTGGGAGATTAAGTTATTCATCAATCAAATTATGTATGTTGATATGTATCAACATAATATTGCTTGATGGATTTTGGTATTATAATCAAATCCTAAGCTTGTTCAGGAAAATCTCCATGTTAAAACCAACAGAGGTGTTTCAATGCTGTTATATAAACATGCCTCACCGAGAAGAACATATGGAAACATGTAGGAAAAGGAGCATGTCAAAATCAATCGAATTTTACTCTTAATGATAAGGTATCAACAATCATCTTGTCACTGTTTAATGGATTTTGGTATTATGATCAAACTTTGAGCTTCTCTAGGAAACTTTCCTTGTTAAAGCCGGTAGAGAGGCTTTGTTATGATGTGGGATATCCCACATCGACTCCACACGCAAGTGTGGAGTGGTATATAAGTGAGTGTCAATCATTTCCCTACAACCATGGTTTTGGGGAGAGTTAGGGCTCCTTGCTTGTATTCCTAACAATGGTCCGACCTGCCGGATCGTACGTCTGCGGGAAGGGGAGACCCGTTGATAGGCCCGGGAAATCGGGTGGGCCTGGGGGAATAGTCCTCGGGTGGGCCCAACACTGGTATCACAACGAATGGAGTCGTGGGTGGGCCCCACCGCGGAGTGTCAATCCTTTCCCTACTAGGACTCCTTGCTTGTATCCCTAACAGGCTTTAATGCGGCTATATAAGCATGTCTTCTTTTGCAGTTTCTAAGACATTATGGTGAATTGCTATGTGCAGGTCTATGATGTGACTAAGTTCTTGGACGATCATCCGGGAGGCGACGAAGTTTTGTTGACTTCAACTGGTAACACCATCTTTTAAGCATCAACCAATCATCCAGCTAATTCAACTCAACTCAACTCAACATATGGTGCGCTGTTTTGTGCAGGGAAGGATGCAACTACTGACTTTGATGATGTTGGCCACAGCTCAACCGCGAGGGCAATGCTGGACGAATACTACGTGGGCGACATTGATTCGTCGTCCCTCCAAACCAAGGCCTCAACCACATACACTCCTCCCAAGCCAGTCCAGGCCACCCAGGACAAATCATCAAGTTTCATCATCAAGCTCCTTCAGTTTTTGGTCCCCCTCGTTATCTTGGGCGCTGCTGTCGGTGTTCGTTTCTACACGAAACCGTCGGCCTAAATTGCAGTTTCATTAGGGTTTAGAGAAACCCTGCATTCTATATCTTGAGATCATTTCTGCAGATAGGTGGATGCTTGATCAACTTTTGTGGTGTTTGTGTTTCTTTTTCTTGTACTGTTCTAGAAACTTCACTTTGATGTATTTCTTGAGTATCTTCCTATTCTATTCTTATACTATTCATGAATTTGTATTGCATTTAGTTTACTACTCCTTCCGTCCCATTTGAAATGATCAATTTTCCTTTTTCAAAAATCTCATTTAATATGGTCATTTTCAAAAAAAAAAAAGATTTACTTACGTTCTTTCATATTATATTCTCTCTTATTTTATCATCTACTCTCTCACTATCTCACTCATCTTATCTCTCTTAATTTATCATTTACTCTACTTCCTTAATCTCGTGCCGAAAAATAAAAGGACCAATATAAATAAGACAATGGATTACTATCCAAATTAGTTTTGGTTTTGTAATTGAGTACTGTTAAACATTTACGATAGAACGGACCAAAATTTGATACCTTCTGTAATTTATTAAGTTTAAATTTAACAAGGTTAATATAACGAACAAAATGGATGGTCTAAAAAGTGAAAAACTCAAAACAAAGATTTTAGAGAGTTTTTTTTTTTTGAAATGTAATCAAAGATTTTAGAGAGTTTTTGTATGTAATCCAAGATTTCAGGAAATAATTCAAATTAAATAATATTTCTGAAAAACAAAAAGTAAAATACAGCGACACAAAACCTCCCAGTCGAGAGAGGCGGCAGCAAAACCTCCATAGCTGAAGCACAAGGAAGACAATGATAGTAAGGAATCTCTCTCCGTCAAGGCTCAGAAAGCTTCTCACTCCGTCTTATCTTGCTAACTATACATACACGAGGCCTGTATCTAACTCCTTCAGTTCCCTAGTAATCGACCCTTCGCCCACTTTCCCCTTTTCCCAAAACCCTACTAAAACCCTACCATTTCTCTTCTTCCCAAAATTCTTCTCTTTAGAATCCGGAAAGAACAAATCTTTCACGAATCTACCACTGACGCGCGATGGGAATTACGAGGAAACAGCCGAACGAGCCTTCGCCATTTGCCCCGGATGCGGCATCCATATGCAAGATCTCGACCCCAAGCAACCCGGGTTTGTCGTCAAACCCTCGACGAAGGGACACAATTACAAGAAATTCAAGAACATGACTCCTATTTCGGACGAGTCCGAAATCTCGGATTCCCTCAAACGTGGAATAGCGAATGAGATTCTGGATGCTGGAAAAATCGAGCCCCACGATAGAGCAGATAGCGTGTTCGATGAAATGCCTAAGAGAGCCGAGGACTCGTTAAGCCTGGAGGAGGAAACTCCAAAGAAGCCAATTGTCTGTTCTAGGTGTCACAGCTTGAGGCACTATCAAAAGGTGAAGGACCCGGGCGTGGAGAACTTGCTACCCGATTTTGATTTCGATCACACCGTTGGTAGGAGGTTGATGTCGGTAACTGGGGCGAGGAGTGTGGTTTTGTTGGTGGTGGATGCTGCTGATTTCGATGGCTCCTTCCCAAGAAAAGTGGCGAATTTAGTGTACAAGACAATTGATGAGAATGCAAGATCATGGAAGGAAGGAAAATCCGGAAATATTCCAAGAGTTGTGTTAGTAGTTACTAAAGTTGATCTATTACCCAGCAGCATTTCCCCCACTAGGCTCGAGCATTGGGTTCGAACACAAGCAAGGGAAGGCGGGGCGGGCAAGCTTAGTAGTGTGCATTTGGTGAGTGCTGTTAAAGATTGGGGAGTGAAGACTTTGGTTGATGATGTGATCAGCTTTGCTGGTGCAAGAGGGCATGTTTGGGCTGTTGGTGCTCAGAATGCCGGGAAGAGCACGCTTATTAACGCGATAGGGAAGTGTGTGGGGATGAAGGCAACTGCTGTTACGGAGGCATCCGTGCCTGGTACTACATTAGGGATTGTGAGGATGGAAGGAGTGCTTCCTGGGAAGGCCAAGTTGTTTGATACTCCGGGGCTTTTGCACCCTCATCAGATTTCGACTAGGCTGACTCAGGAGGAGCAGAAGGTTATTCGTATTGATAAGGAGTTGAAGCCGAGGACGTATAGGATCAAGGTTGGTGTGTCTTGAACTTGATGCTTAAATGTTGATTGCTCTGATTTCATCTGATCTGTTCATATGAGTTTCTTAGGAGTTATAATAGTTATATTATATCTACATCCTTTTGCTAAAATGCTAGGTTAATTTTGTGTTTTCATGATGTTCTCATTGATTGTGGAATAGTACATTGGAGATCAAAATTTGTTACATTGGTAGCTTAATTCATAGGTGAGATTGTGGCTAATGTTTTAGACTCTTACCTTTAGAATGTTTAGAATATAAGTAGAGATTCCGGGCCTTACTAATGTTTCGAAAGTAATAAATTTGGAACATTTGCAACGGTAAATCATTATTTCGTGCTTCTTGATAACATGTTTACTCTTGAACTTTCTCGAACTCATTTCAATGGTAGAACGGTACAGGGACTTGTTGTTCTCTTCATTTTTTAGCAATATGGCCTTCGTGTTCTTCTTTTATGGGGAATGGAATACCGAATCCAAATAAATGGCTGCATATTCTCATTAGATTACTGAAATAGTGACAATTCAAGAAGTTTACACTATATTTTACTATGAAAAATGTATTTATAATGAACATACTTTTATGACTCGTGTTGTAGGCAGGACATTCGGTTCATATTGGTGGACTATTCAGGCTGGATGTCGAAGAATCTTCAGTAGAGTCTATCTATGTGACGGTATGGGCATCTTCTCTGATTCCTTTACATATGGGGAGGACGGAGAAGGCAAGCACAATGTTGGACGAACACTTTGGCCGCCAGTTGCAGGTATAACATATTAACATGCTATAGTTATTGAATCTTACACAAGGAAATACTACCTCCGTCCCGCTATTTTTGGCCACTTTCCTTTCGGCATGGGAATTAAGAGAATAAATGATGAAGTATGCGAGAGTGATAGATGATAAAGTAGGAGAGATGATGGTAATTACTTGCCAAATTTGGAAAGTGGTCATTATTAGTGGGACGTCTCAATCGGGAAAGGTGGCCAACAGTAGTGGGACGGACTTGACATTCTCAAAATATCCATAAATGTCTATCATGCAATTTTTGCTCTGCTTATTTATCAGCCTGATTATATACTCATGTCTAAGTGATTTTCAAGATTCGGACCTACAAAGTTTGCTCGCGGTTTTATCTACTTTGCAATGTGAATTTGGAGTATCTGAAATTTTGAATGTTCTTGTTCTGAGAGATGCAAGGCTTCAATACTTTGAAATTATATCTCTAAAAGGCTTGATTCTACGCGTGGTATCTGAAATTTAGAATCTTTATTCCTCACAGAATGATGATAGGATTATGATTCTTGATGCTGAAATCTTCTTAACTCTGTTTAGATTATAATGCCTTTGTAAATTCCACCTTTGCAGCCTCCAATCGGGGAGGGGAGAGTCGAGAAGCTCGGAAAATGGGTGACGAAGAAAATTCGCGTGAGTGGGGAGAGCTGGGATTCGAGTTCCGTTGATGTCTCTGCTGCTGGTCTTGGGTGGTTCGCGGTTGGACTCAAGGGAGAAGCCCGGCTAGCCGTGTGGACGTATGACGGAGTTGAAGTAACTGCGCGGAATGCTCTGCTTCCTCAAAGAGCCAACAAGTTTGAAGTTGCGGGTTTTACGGTGTCGGAGATCGTCTCCAGAGCTGATCGAGCTCGAAGTAAGGAGAATGTCAAGAAGAGGAAGAGCAGTAGGTCGACGGACGTGCCTCGCCTGGCCTCGTCCGTGTCGAGGGTCGACGAAAACTCGAGTTCAGATGAGTCGGCAGCGGTTTCCAACGCTTCTTCATGTTGATGCAGACTGAGTTTAGTCAGTTTTCGACCTTCATACCAACTGGTTCAAGATGTAGTTGTCTCTCTCTCTCTCTCTCTCTCTCTCTCTCTCTCTCTCTCTTCATTTGTACAATATGGATATCATATTTTTTTTATACAAGACTAATCACACACCACACATTTAATTCGGTATGCCAGTTGGAACTGTGTGTAAAAATTTTTGTACTGATTACTGTTAGCATTATTTATTGCTTTTTATTGGAGAATATCATTTTGATGATTTAATGTGGCTTCTGTCTGATTTTGATATCTAATGTGGCAGGTACGATTTTGGTATTATAAGTTTATATAGTGTTCGATTTTGCTCCTCTAATGTAGTAGTATTCAATTTTGGAACTGAAACTTTATAACGTGCTCGATTTTAGCCTATAACTTTACGAAGTGTACGATTTTGATCACCCGAAATAAACTATCGAACATAAAAGACACACGAATTATTTTATTAGCCGAATGATTAAAATAAGACATTTTATAAAGTTTCGGGACAAAAAATAAACATTTTTAAAATTACAAAACCCCAAAAAAATGTGAAACTACATTACAGAACCAAAATTGAACTCGTTTTAATAATAGAAATGTTCAGTTTTTTTTATCGTGAAGCTTTGCAAAATGGTTTATTTAGTCATTCGACAAATGAGAAATTCACACACTTTTTATGTTCGACAATATCTACTTTTTAAAATTATAGGACCAAAATCAGACACTGCCACATTAGAGGATCAAAATTGGACAGCGGCCACATTAAAATACCAAATTCGATTTTCTCTACTAGGTGTTCTTTGGACTTCAGAATTATATCTTTATTTCATTTATTAATTTCTTTCTCTATTTCTAGTTATTATGAGATAAAGTGTTATGATATTGAACATGGGCCTATTTTAAATTACAAAAATCGGAGGATGAAATATTAATTTGGAGATAAAAATCGTGAAATTTGCAATTCAAGAGGTGGAACATAAATTTTCAAAAAATAAAGAGAAAATTCGAAGTTATGCATAAGAGTGGCAATAATTCATTGATTCGTTTGCAACAAAATCTGATCCAAACAAACTTAATTTCTCATCTTTTCCCACATGAGAAAATTAAAAACAATATATCGTGGAACCAAAACTTCAACATATATATATATATATATATATATATATATATATATATATATATATATATATATAAAATCAATAACACAAGAACGAAGTTTACCTTATGCGCACCAAAGGTAGCGGCTCGGGTTCCTCGTCATTAAAAATAAAATAAAATAAAATAAAACCTTAAAATCATTAGCAATAAGGTAGAAACTCGAAAGCATCAATCCCTCTTCCACATGGGTTTAGGGTTAACTTTTACACCTCTAACGAACAACATTCAACAGTGAGCCATTCATTATTTCATCGTCGAGCAAACAAAGGGAACCATCTTTCTTGCAAAGAGGAATGGTGATAGACCATGAACATGAGAATAACTAGCAAAAGCGACACTCCAAGCGGGGACCCTCCGATCCGGTGGAGCGAATCCTTCTCCGGCAAGTCCATCGGAAAGGGGAAGCGATCGCGATCTTCGCCCAGCCAGTGGACGAGGAGGAGGAGGATGACCGGAAACACCATGAAACTGAGCTTGATTTGATCCATCAAGTCTAGGAAGATGTACTCATAGTTGATGTACCAGTTGAAGAGCAAGAAGACGAGGATTACGGTGAGGAAGAAGACCAAGTGGAGAGGTAGTGAGAAGTGTGCCAGGTAGTCTTGGTAGGGTGAGTTGTAGTATCTTGCCATGGTTGAAGCTATAGAGTGAGAGAGAATAAGCGTACTTCATATCTTATTTATAGGAGGTTTTGTGTATTAAATGACGGAAAAAGTTCGAACATGTATTAGTGAAATAAAATATTATTCCCTCCGTCTCGTTTGAAACGACCCGTTTATTACTAATTTTAATTGACCCTAATAAGGATCGAACACTAGATCAACCAACTATACTACATGTTGCCGGTATGATAAAGTATGAGAGAAAATATGAGTGAAGTAATGAAAGAGCAGATAGTCGTTTCAAATGGATGTCCCGAAAAGAAAAATGGATCGTTTCAAATGCGACGGAGTGAGTACTTAAATATAGTTAAGTTGGTAAAAAATATATTGATTAAAATTGAGGGTTTTGTAGTTAGGGATCCGGAAGAATATATTTACTTAAAGGCTTGTGAATATGCTGGAGATATAAAGTAGAATATTATTATCAGGAAAAAAGAAAAAGAGGAATATTCACGAATTTGTAATCTTTCACATTTGTCAAACTTTTATTCCATTATTCGTTTCTCTTTCAACAATAATTTATCGAATAAATTATAAGATTTTTATTTCCTTTACAATAGTAACGGAGGAAGTATTTTTTATTTTTAGAATGATAGGGTTTAGGGTTCGATTCCTCCCCCATACCAATGAGGATAGATTTTTATTAAAAGATCTGTTCTTTTTTATTTTCGACAATAAGAAAAATCAGCATCCGCTATACTAGATAATAACACTCCCTCCGTTCAATTTGAAGCGATTTTTTTTTTTTTCGGAACGTCTCATTTGAAGTGACCCATTTTCAAAAAAAAAAAAAACTTTTCAAAAAAATTTAAAATTATCTCATACTTTATTATTTTCTCAACTAATTTATCATCTAAACTTTTACTATCTCACTCATCTTCTCTCTCTTACTTATCATCTATTCATCTCTCATACTTTATCATTCACTTTTTCTTAATTCTCGCGTCGAAAAAAAACAAATCGCTTCAAAAAGGACTGGGGAAGTACTAGCCTTCAAATGTATAGGACCTAGTGACATCAGTGAGATTATAATATGTTATCTTAGCAACAAATCAATCACCTAAACCGCTATGCCATCACAAAGTCAACAAGTTATGAGATTAACAACGATGCAATTGGCTACAAGTCGATCACCTCAACTGTCATCACAAGGGTAGACAAATGTGAAATTAACTTCGATCAACATGCAAATAGGGTAAGATAAGTATATTGCATCAATCAATTCTTTCCATAAAATGGAAATGTGCGGAATCAATAAATCTCAAAGATTGTTACTTGGAAAGCATAAGCATATAGTTTAGATTGGAACTAGTCAACAAAACCATCTCTCAACAACATATTTATATGCTAAGAGGGAAGAATACATTGCCTGTATCACATTCCTGTAAAGGCCTTCTTTCCTAGACCAGATGAGCCTGCTGGTATCACCTTAAGAACGTTGAATCTCACGGTCTTCGACAATGGCCTGCGTGTTAAGAAAGACAACAAGATTAGGTTTCATACCACATACGTTGAGTAAACGATAACAACCCAAGTTTTTCAGTACTTGCCTGCATTGGCCGATGGTGACATGGTCACCCTCTTTCACACGGAAACAAGGGGATATGTGGGCAGGGATATTTGAGTGTCGCTTTTCGTATCTAAAGAACACAGTGGATCGATCAGAACAAATGAATATACGAAAACAGCATAACGGGACTTCATGAATTGCATCAGTACCTTTGGTATTTCTTCACCCAGTGCAAGTAGTTACGTCGGACAATGATTGTTCTCACCATCTTGGCACTGTGGCAGGTACCAGCGAGGATGCGGCCTCTGATGGATACATCGCCAGTGAATGGGCATTTCTTGTCAATATATGTGCCTGCATAAAGAGGATCACAATGATTATAAGAAAGAAATAAAAAACAACACCGTGGAAATAAAGGGAAATAGAGGACATTTGGCATATTATTTCGAGCATTTTTTATGGTGAAAAATCCATTCATATCGATTATTTCTCAAAAAGAAAACAAAGAAAATAGAGGGTCTGTTGAATTTCAAGTATTCAGTTTTACCACGAAGATAAGGATACTTACTTCACATTTGGAATTGCACAAAAAAGACTTTTCATCTCAGAAAGGTGTGCGATTTTTTTTGGAAAAACCTCAACGACTACTAACCTATTTGTCGAAAAGAAATAGATGAGGCTATAAAGAATTAATTGAACAGAGGAGCCTATGTTTTTTGTATGCTTTCAGGTTTACTGATACATTAATGCGATACCAGCCAGATACAAACTGTTCATGAAGACTAGAACTCTAGATGTTGACAAGTTCTATTGTTTCAAAAATAAAAGCATGCGCCTCTTATCTTTCGGAGACGTGTTAAAGCATATATCTACTACTGCCATCAATATATCCAAGAATTCAACTTCTGAGAGTCAAAAGGGCAAGCAAACTAAAAGTGAAGAGCAAATCAAGAACAACTAATGAAGTGCTTTTGATCGATGCGAACGAAGAGAAAGATAAATCTAACTCACTCAGTGAAACATGATGCCAAGAAAATCAACCGAGCTATACTTCGCATACAGATTTTTCTTGCACACTATGTTTTACAACAGAAATCAAAACACCATTCGTGTTGTTTGTGCAACAAATAGCAAAATCACAAGCAGCAGAGGCACAACATCAATTATTCATGTATTCTTCTACAACTCAAATTCCATAAGACTCCTAAAAAACAAAATGCAATTCAGATCTACATAGTCCAAAACACCAGCATTTGGCAAAAACAACACAGCATTACACAAAACCGACATAGCAAAGACAGAACAATTGATACCTTCAACTGCTTCCCGAGGAGTTTTAAACCCTAATCCAACTGACTTATAGAAGCGGTTTCCGCCCTTTCCCGGAGCCTTCCCCTTCCCCGACTTCTTCGAGCTGCAAAAACACCCCAATCAGATCTCCCAAATCATAAACATCACAAAACTCAGGAATCCGCCTCTCCGATACCAAATTAACACAAATCTCACCATAGAAACACCTTCGGCTGCTTCAGAAACGCCTTCTCTGTCTGAAAAAACAGCAAACATACATTAACCAACTATTCCGCCTCCCGTTCATCATCCACACACACAATCAAATTAAGAAAAATCTATATATAACATGTTTAAGACCTGCTCCGCCATGGTTGCAGCTTGCAGGCAAACGATTGCAGATCAGAATTGGAACGGCGGCAGATTTTCGGTTTCTTTTGGATTGCGAAATGTAACGATTGTTTTATTGGGTTTTAGGGTTTTAGGGCTTCGGCCGGCCCAAAGACTTGTTAATATTGTATTAGCCCAAATTAAAATTAAAAAAAGGCATGTTTTAATATTTTACGGTTTTATCGATTTATAGAGTTACTATAGTTCGTCTTTTTAATCAACGTTCCAAAAAAAATTGTTGGCATAAAATTGGTGGTTGATTGAAGAAAAGAAAATAAATGTTCACCACATGAGATGTACTCCTTCTCTTTCGCTATTATTGTCTTATTTTCCTAATCGGTTTGTCTCGCTATTACTGTCCTATTTTCTAAAATAACAAAAGTTACTTTTAAACATAAAATGAATTGGGTCTCTTTACTCGCTATTCAATCCCACATAATTATACTCTCTCTATCTTCAAAAATCTATCTAACACATGATTTCGATTTGCTTTGAACTCGGAAATTTTTTATTTTTAACTTTTTAAATTTTTTAAATTATTTTTTCAAATACAATATGAAAAAAATATGAAAAAATAAATCGATTGCATATGCTAGCTTTATAAAATTGAATAATTCTTAATTTTTCCCATCAAAAGCTCATTGAAAACTGTGATAATTTTTTAATATAATTAAATTTTTTAAAATACACATTAAAATAAAATTTCTAATCTCCGTAGTGAAACTAAATGAGACTAGGGATGGCAATGGACCGGATCCTCCTCGGTCCAGATCCAGATCCAGATCCGAGATTTTTTACTTTGATCCAAATCCGGACCAGATCCATTGGATCTCAAAAAATGAGATCCAGACCCAGATCCATTGGATCCACAGGGTCTCGGAACTAGACCCGGATCCATAAGTTTTTTTTAACTAAAATTTAAAAAAATTAAATCAATTAAAATTTAACTAAGTTAATTAATTCTACGATAACACGATAATCTATAAGAGCATTATTATCATTAAAAAAAAGTCAAAATACTCATGATATTATAAAAATATTATAATCATTTATAAAACTACGATCTTCTCTCTAAAAAAAACTACAAAATTCGTGGACAGTAGGTGCTCAATCTCCTTCCTCTTTTCTATTTATTAGATTACTTAGTAAAGTATTTCAAGCTCAACAAATAATGTAATGTGATATTTTAAGTAGAATAATATAAATATAATATTTTAGATAGGATAATAAAACAATATTTTAATTACAAATATTGGTGGATCTGGACCGGATTCGGATCTCAAATCGTAAAGTCCAAATTCAGATTCGTAATTTCTAAAATGGATCCAGATTTGATCCAGATCCAATGGGTCCAATTTTTTAAGATCCAGATCCAAAAAAATGGATCTGGATCCATGGATCTGGACCGAGTCCAAGATCCATTGCTATCTCTAAATGAGACAGTAACAGCGGGACGAGGGAATATATGATTAACTCTTTAATGCATTATGTGTAGTTGGGAGTTAGAAAATTAATGGAGTTCTTCCTTACACCCTTGATTGATTAAACGCGCTATGGCACGTCATGTCTTCGATTAGTCTGCATCTTTCCCAAACAGATTAAACTCTACTTATATACATATACATAAAGAAAGTTGGAGATAAATTTTACAAGTATGCTTAATTTAAAAGGTATTGATAAATACATAATTCCATTTAATCTTTTTACGAGGAAACCCGCAATTGATATACAAGATGTACTGTTTATGTACTTTCGGCCCATTATTTTTATTTTGTTTTTTGATCATGTTGTCCAATTATTTATGTCTCGTTTTCATAAGTGGAAAAAATTAAATTTTTAATCCTAAAATGAAGGGCCTCTTTATTCACTACCCATTCTACATTGGATACTCTTTCTACAAAAGTCTTTCTCTCTCACGATTCTCTTATGATTTTTAACTTTTTGAAAATTTTAGATTAATTCTTCAATTACACCATAAAAAATTAAATAGAAAAATTGTCTTTGCTATGCCTTAATAGAATTTTGATGAATTATCATTAATTCAAAATTATTATTACTCAAAAATTGTGTCCATTTTTTATGTAATTAAAATTCATAAAATAAACACCTAAATAAAATCTTTTTAGTCTTCGTGTCACAAAGAAACTAACTATAAATAATGGGGCGGCGGGAGTATTAGTCTGCAAATTCATTGTGATTTTGTGGCAAAACAACCCCTCAACTGCTAGGCTAATTGGAATTGGTAAATTACATCATGATTCATAGTCAATTATTTGAAACGTAATTAAGTTAATAGTATGTAAATTAACGATATACTATATGATACTCCATTATCGACTATGGGATATTTATGATAGGTCGAAAGTAATTGGTAGTCAAACAAAGTCCCAAAAATTTGATACATGATGATAGGTCCCATATGATTGGTCAGAAAATGTGTCAAATATGGTTGCGATCAATTATTCCTCATTTGTAAACCAACTCCAATATAAAATAAAATAAAAATTAGATGTCCCTTTGGGATGGTGTAGCGGTAAAGGTGGGTGGTCCGGGACCGATAGATCATTGGTTCAAATTCCTACTGTAACTACTATGTGTTGTCTGCACATATGTGCACACATGTTATAATGCGACAAGTTGAATTTACTATATTCCCATCTGATTTTTGTATTTCAAAATTTATATATATATGGAAAAATTCAGATGAAAATACTACTACTATAGATAAGAATTTGATTGACATGAAAAAACCTAGATAACTCTAAACCAAGAAAATTAAATTCTCCAACTTCCCCCAACCCCACCTCTTAACATCACTTAAATTTCCCAATCCCACAAAGCCATATATATAATGAGCCAATGAACGCATCCATAAGACCTCCCTCTCTCTCTCCCCCTCCTCTCTCTCTCTAGTTTTGACAAATGGAGTCTAAAAGCATGTTGTTAGGATGTATTTTGCTAGTAGTATGTAGTTTGGCAAATTGTGACATAGCAAAAGATAGGGAGAAATGTTCAAACCAACTAGTAGGGTTAGCAACATGTTTGCCCTATGTGAGTGGAGAGTCCAAGGCCCCTCCGAGTGACTGTTGCTCCGGATTCAAACAAGTGTTGAAAGATAGTAAAGATTGCATCTGCCTCTTGATCAAGGACAGGAATGACCCGAGCCTCGGCCTCAAGATTAACGCCACCCTCGCCCTCAACCTTCCGGCCAAGTGCAACGCCCCCGTGAACGAGTCCATCACCGATTGCCCCAGTAAGTCGCTCGTGTCTCTTATACTTTACCATTATTGGTATTACACGACATGCAACGTAATTAGGATTTTTGCATTAGTGTATCTCGTGACTAGGGTTTTGTAATAGTAATACTCGATTAACTAAATTAGGCGTATTTCAATGCAAATGCAAATCTAGGGGGCGTATCATATTTACCATTAATTTACTATATATTCTTAGAAATTTTGCTATTTTACACTCTCAATTATGTATCTCATGAGTAGGGTTTTGTAATAATAGTACTCAATTAACTAAATTAAGCATATTTCTATGCATAGACAGATCTAACGTGTGAATAACTATTGTCCCTAAATTGCATTTACCATAAAAAACTATATAATTTTGGATAATTTGCTATTTCACGCACCTAAAATATCAAATTTGGTCGTCTAATTATGAATTCCGAATCCGCCTCTTTTGCAGCTATTCTTCATCTACCACCAAATTCACCGGATGCTAAGGTGTTTGATGATTTTGCAAAGGGTGCGAAGCAGAGCAACACAACTACACCAGCTGCTCCAGCTGGTAAGAAATTATTACACAAACCTACACTAAATTAATACTTACATACAGCTCATGCATGTTACATTTATTGTTTCAACTAACTATTAAAGTTTTTTTTTTAATTTTAAGAAAATTTATTTATATTTTCGTGAATTGAAGGGAGCTCCATGGCTACTTCTGCTTCATCAACTTCAGATGAGAAGAGTGATGGAGGGCAAAAGAAGATGTGGTTAGAGAGTAAAATGGTTGGAGGATTCTTCATAGCCATGGCTGCAGCTCAAATCTTCCCCAATATTTAATGTTTTTATTATATTTTGCAAATTTTTTTTAGTTTTAAGAATGATTTAAGTTTGAGCTTATGTGTGTTTAGTATTAATAAATATTGTATTTAATCTCCACTTAATTACAAAATAAAATTACTTTCCGTTTTGAGATACTAATGCATCAAAATTGAGACACGTGTCAAAATCTTGATGCACTTTTATTCATAACTTTGAAATTATAATTTTTATACCGTAACTTAGTAGACAAACGGCTTGATTAACATATAAAAGTACAATTAAACCTCGATAAAGTAATAACCATTGAGATCGAAAAAAAAAATTCATTTAACGAGATTATTACTTTATTAAACATTATTATTTTAGTATATTGACCCAAATCAGGACCGGAAAAAATTATTATCTTAACGAGATTATTACTTTATCGAATATTATTTTATCGAGGTTTAAATGTAATTGACGTCAATTTTAAAGAAAGAAAACAAAAGGTAGGATTTTTTTTCCACCAATTTTCAGCCAAGAAAGTCTTCAAAATATCATCAAATTAGTCCAATTCCGTCCTACCATTTTAAATTTATGTATAAATAAATTCAAATTTCAAATAAACCAAATTAATTGTAAATCCGCTTAACCTTCCTCTCCAAATTTTCTCTCTCTTCCGATGGCCCCTCCGAAGGTCCACTGCGCCGCAGCGCTACTATCTCTCCTCCTCCTCTCTTCCGCCGGCCTCTCTCTCTCATCGGCCGACATCCACGACCTCCTCCCGCGCTTCAACCTCCCCAAGGGTATCCTCCCACGGGAAATCAAATCCTATTCGCTCTCCAACACCGACAATTCCTTCACGGTCGAACTCAGCGCAAACCCTTGCTACATCAAATTCGACGATCAGCTCGTCTACTTCGACAGAATCATCAAGGGGAAACTGGAGTACGGCAAGGTCAGCGGGGTATCGGGGATCCAGGCGAAGAAGTTCTTCATCTGGGTGTCGGTTACCGGCATCGACGTCGACGAGGAGAGTGGGCTGATCGAGTTTCACGTCGGAGCTCTGACGAAGACGCTGCCTGCTGAGGATTTTGAAGATGTTCGTAGCTGCAAGTCGAAGGGGTTGCGCGGGGTGTTTTCTTCGCTGGAGGTGGAGGCTTCGATCTGAGGTGAATATGGTGTTTATTGGAATTAATTGATATCGAATTGATGATTTATGTTTGCTCTTGCAATCTTTAAATTGTTTTTTGATTTATTGTATATCACTTTTTTCAAATTATCTACAATAAAATCGTACTCCTTTCATCCTATTAGTAGTGTCGGATTTCGATTTCCCTCTTTTCGCGATCTCATTTTGAAGCGTCTAATTTCTAAAAAAAGGTAAATAATATATGAACAAGAATCAATTATTCAAAAATGCACAATACACACCACAAAACAACATTTATTAATAAATGTGCCGAAAAAATTGAACACTACTAACGTGACGGAAGAAGTATAATAAATGCAGTACTTATCTGGTATGCTTCTAGAAACCTAAACCCCATTTCAAGGCAACATAATTTATTTTGACACAGACAAGCCATCTTCCCTCCATGAATGTCTCTACCTAAATATTGCACCAAGAATTCTTCTTAAAATCTTGATACTAAGGGAATTACAATTACCTTTTCTCTCTCATCAGAGTATGGTTGTGGCAACTGCAGATGAACATTAAGCTTAAGCAGAGCAGCATAGGTGAAAACTCAAAGGATAGCATATATACATTAAGCTGAGTCTACATGGAGACAGTAATGAAAAGTGTTGGTAGTTTTGCTCAAGAAACCTACATACTAATCCTAGAATATTACACCACCATCCAAATGTTTTTTTTAAGGTTTCAACACTGAAGGGGCATATATCTGCAGAATCTATCCATTCACAACCAAAAAGGTTGGAAAAGAATATGGCTTTAAGATGTGTACACTACTAGAATGCTTCAACTTCTACCACTCATCTAACAATACTATCCGTAGAAATTAGTAGGGTAGATAGAAGTACCGGAAGTAGAAGCATTGCGTAGTGTAGATCCCAACCGCATCGCTGCAACGTCTCACCCCTACAGCGGTAGATGGAGGAGAAGGATTCCGATAGAAAATGATGAGAGTAAAAGAGAAGATTCACTGATATATTCTCAAGGATTTTGCAGAGGTTGGAGAATTTTGAAGTTGTTAGTCCCATGCGCTAGTAACGGGAGGACCGTAACCCCCACCGCCATATCCGCCCGGTTGGTTGTAGCCACTATTGTTCATGTTGCTGCCGCCATACATGGCCATTCCACCTCTATTGTAGGACTCTTTTCGGAAGTCACGACCACCGAATCTTGCTCCACCGCCTCCCCCTCTGCGGTTCCTACCAACAAAGGGAGACCGAGCAGCAAAGCGTTCCAGCCAAGCAGGAACCTCTTGATTGGCTTCTTTCATTAAATCAGCTAACGGTTTGGCCAACGAGGAGTTGTTATCGTTGAAAAATGCAGTGGCCAGCCCGGATTTACCTGCACGCCCAGTGCGCCCAATACGGTGGACATAGTCATCGATATCGTTAGGGAGATCGAAGTTGACGACATGTGCAACATGAGGGATGTCAAGGCCGCGGGCTGCCACATCAGTTGCAACCAGAATTGGAGTTTTGCCACTTTTGAAAGATCTTAAAGCATATTCTCTCTCCTGCAGCCAGAAACAAAATGCTTGAATTTATATCTTATAGCTTGTTCAGAGAACACATTAAAGTTTAAGAAAGAGGAAGATAGTAAGAAGAGGGAAATAAAAACTTCAAATGATTATAACCCCAAATAGGACAATAATACATGCATATTTATAAATTCTTGAAAACTTGAGAAAAGATATAATTCTTCGATAAAACTTAGTCAGATTCCAGTTATATTATCAGAACATAGACAGATTTAAGATTAAAAGATTCACAATTCAACATGTGAATAAGGCAAAGATCCAGTCCCCAGACAAATAAAAGATAAATTATATAACCTGTTGTGTTCTGTCACCATGAATGGAAGTGGCAGGAAAGCCATTAACGCAAAGCCAGTGTTCGAGTGAATCAGCTCCCTTCTTTGTCTCAACAAAAACCAATGTTAGAGCTTGCTGAAAAAGACATGAAAGAATATGCATCAGCAAACCAAAGGTAAACCAAATCCAGTAACAATTTATCTAAGTGAGGAGATATCATGAAAGAGATGACCTGCAACCTAAATTGATTAAGAAACAATCAATGCCAAATTCATAAATTTGGGGGATTATTATCACCAACTTCCAAGATTGTGCAAGTGTTTCAAGTTAAGAAGCAATAACAAAATTACTTCCAGAGACAGTAATAGGGGAATATGTCTTGTTTTAATACAACAGTGCCCGATGTTCAGTCTTCTAAATTAAAACACATAATTAAGATAACTTCATTCAGATATGGCGAGCCTTTCCCCCATACTGAATCAGATTTGCCTTATTATTCCTCGTTTACCACTCAATTGAGCAGTGCTATCACATATAATCCCCCTCATCCGAAGAGACAAAAAAATAGTAAACACAGGAGTGAGTTGATGGCCAAGAATATGCAAGTTGAGCAGTGGATGAAAGGAGAAAGTCCCGAAATTCAGAGGAGATTAATCAAATTCCTTACCTTGGCCTGAACACCATTTGCTCTCTGGGCATGGAGGAGGTCCATCAGGTGACTTCTTTTGTCAGTTTCAAGCACATATTCAACTCTTTGGACAATCAAATCAGTGCTAGAACCAACTCTTCCAACAGCCAGAAATATGTAATTCGAAAGAAAATCTGCAGCTAGCCTCTGCATGATACGTGAAATTTGCATAATATCACAAATCTGATAATAAATGGATGTTACTAATTCAAGATCAAGTCAAAAGGAGAAAAGGTCGGAACCATAAGCCTGTTGTTCCAAAATATAGCAGAACTGACTAAAAGAAAAGCAACTGTGCAACTTGCATGCTTCATGAATTACATTACATCATTTTATAGACAACTAGCCAAAGTCATCTTTTTTAGTATCATGAGTGCTGAAAAAAAATTATAAATATAGAAAACTGACCTGAATCTCCTTCGGGAATGTAGCACTAAATAGCAATGTTTGCCTTGCACCAGGAGGAGGCATGTCCATCTGTTGCACAATTCTCCTTATTTGAGGTTCAAAACCCATGTCCAACATTCTATCCGCTTCATCCAGGGCCAAGTACCTAATCATTTGTAATGAGACTCTAGCCCTTTCCAACAAATCTACCAAACGTCCAGGAGTTGCGACAAGTATGTCCACACCTCTTTCAAGATCTCGAAGCTGTCAAGAAACCAATCAATGATTAAAAAAAAAGTAGTAGTACATAATTTAACATGGATTCAGATATAACGTGGAAATAATAAGGAATAACTGCAATTGGACAAACAATAACAACAAACTAAAAGAGGATACCTGTTGAGTGATCGGAGCACCACCATAAGCAACAACCACCCTGACGCCAGTTTGATAAGCAAACTTCCTAGCTTCTTCATGAATCTGAATAGCAGGACCACTATAAGATTTGTTTCAATCAACGGAGCAAAGAATATATAAAAATATATTTATATGAGCTCACTTGGATGGAAAGCTCCCTAGTTGGAGAAAGAATGAGGGCAAGCGGAAGCGCCATACGTGGCATACGTGGGTGTCTTTGAGCAGATTGGCCACTTCTCATGATTCCACTAATTATCGGGAAACAGAACGCTGCCGTCTTTCCAGAACCAGTCTGAGCGCAAGCCATCAAATCCCGCCCAGTGAGTGATATCGGGATGGCATGCCGCTGCACAGGTGTAGGTTTCACATATTTGCACCTCTTAATATTTAGATTTAAGGCTTCACCCAAATCAATTTCAAGAAATGTACTAACAGGAGGCGGAACATCCCTCCCACTCGTCTCCACCGGAATATCCTCGTACGCATCAAAATTAATCCCTGTATTTTCTTGTGCCACGAATTCTGGTTCTGCATCTACATCACCTTGAAAAGGATTAGCCTCTCTTTCTCTTCCTCGATCCCAACCACCGTTTCTATTATTCCACCCACTACCACCACCTTGACCGAAACCACCTCCATTTCTATCTTTCCTAGGACCAACTGACTGAAACCCGCCTCCAGCTGAACCACCATATCCATGAGGGTCATTTCCTACCAATGTCACAGCATAAGAACCTGCAGCTGGGGCTGATGGAGGATCTGCTGAGGCTGAGGGAGGCCTATTCCTAAGATGCGGTGGAACATAAGTACTTCGAGAAGCAGCCCCTATACCACCACCGGTAGGAGCCTTCTCAACAGAATCATACCACGTACCAGGCATACTCAAAAGCACGCGAAATCACACAATTCCTCTCCCCTGTCAAAAAATACCTCCAACGCCAAAACTGTTTTCCAGGCAGAGATATTTTTCAACTCTGCATATTCAACAAAATAAAGATATCCTAAAAATTTCGTCATCATCAAACCCTGAAAATTATACCCGAAACTACACATTCTCACCATCTTTAAACGAAATTGCAGACATATTTCTACTCAACCAAACAACCAATATTTATCGTCGTCATCAAACCCTGAAAATCATACTCTAAACAACAAATTTTTCACGACATCGATAAAAAAAAACCCCGTGTTGCATTTTCAACAAAAGAAATCCCATAACTTTCGTCATCATCGAAACCTGAAATTTATACCGCAACTTACATTTTTTCACAACCTTAAAATAAAATCCCCGAGAAAAGCAGCAAAACTATCAGCAAGCACATAAACAGAAAAATCCAATTGTCTAGCAAACTTTATCCGTAAGCACATGCACAACCTCATATGAACACGAATTAACGAAAACGAGCAAGAATATCAGCAGACATGTAGCAAAAAACTACAACAACAATAGTTCCTCAAAATTTCGCAGAATTACTTCAACAAAAACGTAGAATATATTAGAAGGAAACAGTGCGTGTCCTTGAGTGAAAGAGAAAATCGCATACAATATAATGTAAAGGTAGATGTTAAGGAAACCCTAATTTTGGGTCGAGGATGTGCAATCGGAGGCGCTGCTGGTGCGTAAAATATCTTGCGCGTTGCTGTCGAATTTCCGCTCTCTCTCTAAAAAGGTCTATAGATTTTCTCTCTAAATTTACTCCGACGTATTTATCGTCTTCGAAGTTTGCGTCTCTGCTTATTACGCGATTTCACCATTTTTTTTGGGTTGGGGCCCTTGGGGGGATTCTCCAATTATATTTAGGCTATTTCATATTATAATGAATTTTTATTTTTTTATTACAATTGTATCACGGCGCTGCTACCAACTTATCTATCAACTACCATGAGTTAGAATCTAAATATATTAGAGATAAAAATCGATAAAGTAATAATTTTGGGATAAAAAATATTCATTTAAAAAGGTTATTACTTTATCAAACATTATTTTAGTGCATTGATTCATAGCGAAATTGTAAGAAATTATTATCTTAGCAAAATTATTACTTTATCAAATATTACTTTATTGAGGTTAGACTATATGATGATTTGATAACTTACATGAATGCTATAGCGAAATTGTAAGAAATTATTATCTTAGAGAAATTATTACTTTATCAAATATTACTTTATTGAAGTTTGACTATATGATGATTTGATAACTATAGAAACATACATGAATAATAAGCAAAGTAACTACAATAATATATCAATAATAAATATCTTGAAAATAATTTTGAGTTTTGTAAGTATATTTATATATATATAAGATGAGGATAAATATGAATAAGAATGTTTATATGATGCCTTTGACAGTAGGTGTAACGCCCCAATTTTCAAAACTTAACTAGGGAAGCTACTTCATACTTAACATGCATATTTCAACTCTTTTAAAACATTTTCATTTAATAGAAACGTTGCAAACTTAGGTCATTTTCATACTCAACGGAATTCTTAAATAAAAATAACTATAACTACTAGTTCTCGAAAATAAAATGCAAAGCTCAAGATAAAAACTAGTTTAATGCAATAATAAGTTTCATAAATCTTTCTTCGTGTGACCATCACCACCAACACCTCTACGCATCGGCCGAGCCATTTTCTGAAAAATGTTAAAATGATAGGGATGAGTACGACTACTCAGTGGGAAAATGCATTTATCCAAACTATAGATTATATCAAACATAAACATGAGTAACTAGATCATGTAACATGAACTTATAATTTGGCCACACAGACCACATGAACTTGTATATTGCCCACACAGACCACTTGAACTTGTATTGGCACACATACCACATGTACTTGTATTGGCCACACAGACTATATGAACTTGTATTGGCCACACATACCACATGAACTTGTATTGGCACACAAACCACTTTCTTACATGTCTGTCGTCAAAACATGAAATATCGAATATAATATATAATAAAGATAAACGTAACATTCTCCACCTTAACCTTGACTTGAATGAAATGGATATCAAGTTTTTAAATCTTGTGCGCCCGTCCTAACATGAAAATTGATAATTCTTAATAATTCATGAAAGTCGTGTATGTATTTTGCATATACAAATATTTCATAAATTTCTAATTATATAGCATGTCAGTGAGACGTAAAACAAACAGTTATCTTATAATTCCCAAAAAAAATTATAATATTAATTAAACCCTTCACATCATAGATTGAACTCTCAACCTATTTGCAATTTCAAACAAATTACTTCGTTTCACGTAATCACTTAATAAATTATTTAAAACACTAAAAATAGTTAATTAAAACCCTCGTCACAATATTTGCCATTTCTATTCTTTATTTCCTCTCGGCATGCATGATCATATTAACAAATAAATAAATTATGCTAATGACATTAATATTAATTACTTCCTACAAAAATCATCTAACATGGTCCTAATTTCAAAGAATTTAATTTATTCTAGTATTAAGCGTATAACGTGACATATACAACAATACCTCATAGTCATTAGGTTAAAAACAATATCATATATATATATATATATATATATATATATATATATATATATTCATATATATATATATACACTCATTAGTGTAATTAGGTTTCAATGTTCTATATTAACTTGTGCAGAATACATATTTTAAAGAAATTCCACAGAACATGAATTCTTTCCATAAATTTTAATTTTCTACATATAGATTCCTTAATGAGTCTAAATCATACCGGATTTGGTTTCATATCAAAATAATAAGTCTTATAAGAGTTATAAACAAAACAGTACCTACTACATCAACAAAAGCGGTTTCTGACCTACTGACCTTTAACTATAACTTCATGAAATAAACATACTTTAAAAATTCTAATATTTAACACACATCTAGGCGACATACGTAGAAATATCATATCAAAATTTCAATCTCTGTAGATAAGTAACGACTTCATAAAATACATAATAGTTTCCACCAAAATCAGAATACGAAAATGCATGCTCCGACTGACTACCCGGACATTTGTATGAAAATGCTTTCATACACATAAGTTAAAAATACGAAATAAATATTTTGACAAATACCTATGTGTGTAGAGTATTTAGGAAAAAGAATAAAGTCAAAACCATTTTTGTGGAGTGAGATATAAACATTTTGCTAAGCCCTATCCCGAATGCATGGTTTTTCGGCAGTATAAAAATGAAAATTCATTAAAAATATAAGGACTTGTTTAAAAAATTCCAAAATTTACAGACATATTAAATACATCCTAAAGTTTGTCTCTATAAGTTTTTTGGAATTTTTCAAGTAACATAAGATCGTGTATTTGTCCTTGGAACTCTCGGCAGAAAAGGTAAATGACAGGACAAATTTATGTTCTCATGAAACTTAAACATTTTTAACAAATATTTCTCATGCTTGAAAAATTCTACAAAAATAATATAGTATACTAGACCTACCTATGAAGACGACCATAAATTTTCACGACGAGGAATAATTCTTGAAACAGTTCGCAGATATACTGGCAGATTTTCGAAAATTTTATGGGATGCTATATTATGAGCGACTAAGGGTATTTATAAGCCTAAAAATCATTATCCAAACATCCTAATCAAATAAGGTATCAAATATATTTTATTCATAATTATTTTCGTCCATATATATTTTATATAGAATTTATTTTATCACTTACCATATAAGAGATTCAATCTTAGATAAATTAGGATATGGATAACCACAACTAGATTTTATCCTAAAACATTTATATCACACATAAAATATCTATTTTAATCATAAACTATAATATAGAATTATCTCCTAATAACTTAATACCATAATAAATATTATATTCTTTTATGAATCCTAGTTGGTTTAGGAAATCCAAAATAAATATTACTCTTGCCTAATAATTCTAATATTATTTATATCGCAACAAAATAATATAATCATAATATGATATAAATAAATATATTCAAAGTTCAAAATAAATTTATATAATAAAACTGATTTAATAACAAATAAGATAAATGCTTTAATTTTCATTTAAATTTCTAAGACAACACTTGATAACATGCATGAATACATATGCAATGCATTTTATATCAAAAATTTCGGGGCGTTACAGTAGGAATATTGAAAAAGTGTTATGGGTGAATAATTGGTTTTACAATCTAGTACCAAAAAAAAAAAAAGAGATTATTGTTGTACCAAAATAATAATTAGAACAATTAAAGGGGTGTAAATACTATTTCCCGAAAATCACATGGATTCTTCTGTTGTTCGTTTTCGCATTCCGTCTCCAACTCATGGGTTTCCGTACCGGGACCGAACGGCTGGATGTAGTGCAAATCTCTAGTCTGGTTCGATCTTGGTCGGAAATCGATCTATTGAGAGACGACGATAACTGACTGGTTTATGACGACGACAGTCTATTGGCTTGGAGAAGACGGTAAAACCATGGTGGCGTTCGATGTAGAGAAGGGGGAAGCGAGGTTAATCAATGGACCGCTTGAGAGAGATGAAATTGGAATCATTAAGTGTTTGGTGTTTGTTATAAATATTTTTTATTATTTATTTAAAAAATATATTGAATTAAAAATGAAAAGAAAATAGTATTAATATTGAAAAGAAAATATTTGTGGTAATTATAAATTTAAACAGATTTGCTTATGAAAATCTAATCATAAAAATTGATAAGCAATTGAAATAACTTCAGGCAATATCACCCTTAACTACTAGCCTTGAATCCGAAGATAAAACGAAGATGAATATTTATATACCTTTTTAATACAATCAAATATTTTAACGAGATTATAAAATAGTTTTGTTGGTCCGGAGACGAAAAGTAGGGGGGGGTGAATACACCTGGGCTCTGTTTCTTTTTCTCAGTGAAGGTCAGCTGAAGCTGATGTTTGCAACTGATAAACAGTGCCAAATAAGCCTTCGATCACTGGGGTCAAAGTGAGTCGGCTTCGAGCTCTTCTCGCGGCGATGTCGGTATTACGAAACTACGGTCGGAGACTGTAGTGCGGATAAATGTTAGGCCCGGAGTCGTCTCTTTTGAAAACGTGTTTTCGCAATGTAAAGTCTTTTGGCTGTGCACTTTTTAAGATACGTTTTATGCAAGCTGATGATTTAAAACTGGGTTAAATGCAATGCGATAAAACAGTAAATAACACAAGCGATTTTTAACGTGGTTCGGATAACGGATCCTACGTCCACGGTCCCGAACTCAGCGAGAGAAACTTGTTGATTAATCGAGCAAGTCTCGGCAAGAAGGAAACCGTACGCGGGACATATCCTTCTAAGTTATAGTCCTTAGCGACTTTTACAATCCAAACCTAAGTTTAGAAGGGAGGGAATATTCTCCAACTGAGAAGGAGTTCTTACAACAAGAACGATTCACTAAATGTGAACTCCTTCGAATCTAAGCTATGAATCTAGCAATGAGCTTAGTTTAGAGAAGAAAGGGATCAAAGAGCTCTAGAGAGATGAACTACAAGAAGTGTTCTATGAAAACTAGTTCGTCTCTGGATAAGCTTGAAGGTTCTAGAGCGTTGTGAGCTTGAATGCTTTCCCTTGATTTCGCGTATATTCCTCTTCGTTTCGAAATCTTCAAATCCTTCTCTATTTATAGGCGTGAGTTGTGGCATATGTCCGTTGGAGACGACGATGCCACGTGTCACAAGCCTCCAAAGAAAACGGCCATAAATTCGAGCTAGTTGCGGCGCGCAGTTAATGCACTGTTCATGAGAGAAGCACTTTCTTGTAGAGTAGGTAAGCGTTGTCGGCTTCTCATTGGTCGAGGTTTGTAGTTGGTGAGAGTGTCGAGTTGACCGTTCAAACAACCTCGTATGTCTTCTGCCGAACTATTCGAAAAGACTTCGGGTGCGGGGGTCGCTTTTCGTCGGGCACGATAGGCGAATACGTCTCTGTCTTCTTTGGTGAGTCGTCGACCGATGAAGTGAGCTTCGATAGTCGGTTGGTCGATTGTGAAGGTATTGTGCTTGCATAGGTTCTTCCGCCGATGACCATCGCCGATAATGTCTTCTATCGAGATCGGGTAAGGCGATGCGCTGTCTCCACTGAGTTTAGCATTCGACTCCGACGAAGAACGCAAGCGATTACACTGATGACATGGGGTTCTGAAAAGTATCTTCAGCAGAAGATCAGTTCAACAACTACCCCGTACAGGACTTAGACAAAAACAATAAACATAACATCAAGTCTAACCTATACATCAGTTAATCCTATCGACACACTAATCTACTGATATCAGCTCGGTTTTGGGATCTTCAATTCCATAGTACTACTATGATTTCCCCCAATTTCTTTTAACCCTAGAACAGCTGAGTATCAATCTACTGACTCATATCCAACAAGTTTAGCAATTAACCATAAATGTAAATGGTGATAACCCAACATATTAATAGGAATATTGAAGAAATGTTATTGGTTAATACCTAGCTGGTTTTACAATCTAGTAGTACCAAAAAATAAATGTACATATATTAGTATTGGTATCAAAATAATAATCCCAATAATAAGGAGTTTTTTTTTATAACGAGGGTAACCTGCAATCGCTGCACATCCTTTGTCCTATTTTTGGGTGGACCACTCGGTGGCCCACCAATCACACGGTGTCACGCGTGCATTGGTGGACCATGTTTTTACCAATAAAATGTTCGTTTACTGGTAAAAACACACGTGGCATCGTGTGATTAGTGAGTCACTGAGTGATCCACCAAAAATGGGCCAAAAGATCCGAATTGACCCGCAACTGCTACTGAAGTGCTCACTGGCATAAAGATAGTTTTTAGTTAGCTGTTAGAAAGGTAGTGGGCTGAGCTTCATCTGAAAGCAAAAAAGGCCGGCCCATTTATTTAAGTTAGGTTCGTGTTATTCGGAAAATATTATTATTGGTCTGTTATATTTATAAAATGGACAAATAAAAGCGAATGATTTAACAAATTAACGAATTAAAATTGAATTCAATTATAAGCGAAAGTAAATTAGGCACCAAGTTAACCGACAAAAAATGATTCTTTAACTGCTTATTCATACTATCATACAACTTCTTAAAATTACAGATTTCGCACCAATTCTCGTCCTAAATTATCTCCTCATTTCTGTGAAATGCGATGCGATCCTTACTTGACCTCTTTCTAGTACCTACCTGCCCTATTCTCAAGGCCGAGAGACCGCAACCTAAATTACCTCCTCCGATTTAGCTTCGGTTTTCAACGTTTTTTTTCCGATTTATTTGGTAGACCAAAATTCAAGATTAAATAATGCTGATATTATTATTATTATTATTATTATTATTAATTAATTAATTAATTACGTTAATTTTTTTGGTGGAGTTTGGATAAGGCCCACTAGAAAGGACTACAAATCGTTACTTTAAATAGAATAAAATCGTTGACTACTTCCGTTATTCATTAATATTATATGGCATGTAAATAAATCCACGACTTAAATGTGCCTAACATGGCATAAATATTATATTTCCTTCATGTTAAAAAAGGATTCAAATTTATATAATAAATCTGGCAATTCGCCTATCAATAGTCTCAAAGCAAATTGTGTTAAATAGTTTCCAATATCGAATTTTTGGTTTCTATTATATTATATATGAATTATATAGTATAAAGTATACACAATGATAGTGTATTGATTTATTCTTCCGGATTATCAATGTTACTGTTAGGATATAGCTTCATACCTACAAAAATACTCACAATATTCAAACAGAAAATCATTTTATGAATCTAATTAGATCTTCAAATTTGATAAATAAAGAAATTGGATAAAAGCTTCAAACTCCTAAATTATCATAATTAGCACATCACTCGTGCTACGCACGAAATTGTAATGTTTTTATATGTGTAACATAGATGCTGCTTTAGGCATTATGAAAATGTTAAGCTAACATACAGAATCAAAAATTTACATTACCTTCTAAGCATATTTGAAAATATGGTCGAACCGAAAACATAAGAACGTGGCTTGCTCGTTTCTCAAACTCTTTCATGTGTTAATCATGCACCTCTAAAAAAATAGAGTCGAACGGAACACATAATTGTGCCCAACTACCTCGTAAATTATGAATATATGCAAACTATGCTTAAATTATCTAACTTGTTCGAAACAATAATATCGAATAAACACGCACACTAACACTCTGCTACTTAGAATTGCATTCTTGTTCATCATTTGATCGTAAATAGATTGAAATAAGAGAAAAACTTTAAGATATCTTTTTCTTTTTCATGTTTGAACAAATGAATATGAATCATTCTATAGTATAGTGTATTAATTATTATAATTTGTCTTTTGTTATAAACTAAATAAAACGAGAGAATAATAGAGAACGAGAAAATAAATGTGAATTATTATGAAGGTATTTATAGAGTACAAAATAAATGCAAAAACTTGTGTGCACCATGTTGCACATGCAACATGATCCAATTACTCAATTTTGACCCGCTTTGACCCGTATTTGACCCGTTGACTCTCTTTGACCCGGTTGACCCGCTGATGTCAGCATGACATCATTAATCTTTTTTTTTATTTTTTTTTACTTTTTTTTATTTTTAAATTTTTTTTTTTTACGTTTTTTCCTCTTTATTTTAAGGACGGACGTGTCACTCCTTGCATATAGAAGTGTCAATCATAACAAACAAAAGTGTCAATCGTAACAAATAAAAGTGTCAATCACAACAAACAAAAAAAAATTAATTTTAATTTTTTTTTCATTTTTTTAACGTTTTTTCCCATTTATTTTAAGGACGGGTGTGTCACTCTTTGCATACGAAAGTATCAATTGTAACAAACAAAAGTGTCAATCGTAACAAACAATTTTTTTTATTTTTTTTGATTTTTTTGATAAGTAAGGCGTGTCATTTGTAGTGAATAAATGTGTCATTTGTTTTTTATCCAAAGTGGCAATCATAACAAACAAAAGTATCGTTTGTATTTGAATAAAGTATCATTTATTGACAATCAATTATTTTTGAAAAAAATGCGATTTGTTTCGAAAAAAGTGTCATTTATTTATGAAAAAAGTATCAATTGTATATGTTGTTTGTGTCAATCATGACAAAATAATGTGTCAATGATTAGCAGAGTGTCTGTTTAGGCCATAATTCATAATAGAGAGCAGTGTGTCAATTGTCTCTGTTGTGCGTGTCAATTATGACAAAAGAACGTGTCAATGACAAACAGTATTCGTTTAAGCTATAATTCACAGTAGAGAGCAGAGTGTCAATTGTCTCTACTGTGCGTGTCAATCATGATAAAAGAATGTGTCAATGATGAGCGGGAATGTCCGTTTAAGTCGTAATTTACAATAGATAGCAAAGTATCAATTGTATGTGTTATTCGTGTCAATCATGACAAAAGGACGTGTCGATGATGACAGAGTGTCTGTTTAAGTTGTGATTTACGAGTAGATAGCGAGAATGTTAATTATCTCTACTCAAATATACATACAAAATTGAGGCCAAAGTTAAAAAAAAAACCATAATATCAAAAAATTTGAATCAATCCTCGAAACCAGTTTTCTGCCAAATCGCATTCCTGACTCTGCTGAGATCTCTCCCCTTGAGCGTCCTACCGATCCCTTCGTGAACCGAGAACGAGGCAATCCTCCTCCTCGCTCCGCCAAACTCGTGCGGGCGGAACTCGATCGCCGATCTCCTCGCCTTCCTCGTCATCGTAGTCCTCGTCGATGTCTCTCCGACGGTTCTCTCTGTACTCGTCCTTCAGTATCTTCGACCAGTTCGGAACGTTCACCAGCAGCGACGATGGAGCACCGCATCGTCCGCTCGCCGACGCCGACGACGATTTCCTCGAGATTCTCGAGCTCGACTTGCGAACCTCCGGCGATCGCGAGCGCGCGCGCCGCGCTCCGGATCTCAGACTCATCGAGCTCGAAGATCATCGAGTCGTTATCGTGCGACCGATCGCTCGAGAGGAATCCGTAGCTTGCTCTAGCGCCGTAGCTCTTCGATGCCGCCATATCACTCGAGAAACACGATCAATTGTAAAAACGAAAACGATTGACTCTTCTCTCTCTAGAAGCGTGTGTGAGGATTTTGAACTGTGAGACGGGGGAGAGAGAGGGGGGAGGACGGTGGAAGAGTAGAGAGGAGGGGAGGGAAGGGGAGGGGAGGGGGAGAGATAGGGGGCAGTGGGAGGGAGGGGAGGGGGAGAGATAGGCGGCAGTGAGAGGGAGGGGAGGGAAGGGTTTTTTTTATATATAGTACAAAACCGGGTCAGACCCGATCAAAGCGGGTCAAAATTGAAAATTGAATCATGTTGCATGTGCAACATGATGCACACTAATCCTTCTCAAAATGCTAGGGTCTAGATATGGCCATCAGTAAATCTTATCTACAACATCTTTTCTGATTTAAGTATTTTTCCTTTCATGGGTAATTTGTAGTATATTATTATAATCTTAAGGGCAAAGTGCCAATTAAAGTAGTCAAGCAAGGTTAAACCTTTTATCCGTGAAAAAAAAATAATAATAATAAAAAAACTATATTAACATATCAAAACGTGACAAAAAATATCTTCATAATATATAATATCTATATAGACATCAAACTCTCACTCTCCGTACTCACAATTTCAAATCAAACTCCCAATTTTCCCCTAGAGAGAAAATCTTCATTCCTCTATCGTAAGAATCCAAGATTCGACGCCATGACTATTCAAGAAACACAGCCGCCGCCATCCACCGCCGTCGCACCACCGGAAGAACTCCCCACGACCACCGCCCCCACTCCCACCAAGTCCAAGAAGCTAACCCTCATCCCCCTCATCTTCCTCATATACTTCGAAGTCGCCGGCGGTCCCTACGGCGAGGAGCCGGCCGTCCAAGCCGCTGGCCCCCTCCTCGCCATCCTCGGCTTCATCATCTTCCCCTTCATATGGAGCGTCCCCGAAGCCCTCATCACGGCGGAACTTTCCACCGCCTTCCCCGGCAACGGCGGCTTCGTCATCTGGGCCGACCGCGCCTTCGGCCCATTCTTCGGCTCCCTAATGGGAACACTAAAATTCCTCAGCGGCGTCATCAACATCGCCGCCTTCCCCGCCCTCTGCATCAATTATCTGAAACGGATCTTCCCGATCTTCGAATCCGGCAAACCCAGAACCCTGGCGATCGTAATCTCGACCGTTCTTCTCTCAATTTTGAATTACACCGGATTAGCCATCGTCGGCTACGTCGGCGTCGCGTTAGGGCTAATCTCACTCGCCCCCTTTCTAATCATGTCGCTAATCGCAATCCCCCAAATTAAACCTAAGAGATGGATCAGTTTAGGGCAAAGCGGCGTGAAGAAGGATTGGAGCCTCTTCTTCAATACTCTGTTCTGGAATTTGAATTTCTGGGATAACGTCTCCACCATGGCCGGCGAGGTCGAAAACCCTAGAAAAACCTTCCCCCTCGCCCTATTCTGCTCCGTAATCCTCACTTGCTTAGGCTACATAATCCCCCTAATCGCCGTCACCGGCGCCGTCGAGCTCGATCAAACGCTATGGGAGGCCGGATTCATGGCGGACGCCGCGCGAACGATCTCCGGCCAGTGGCTCAAGTTCTGGATCGAAATCGGCGCCGTGCTATCCTCCATCGGACTCTTCGAGGCTCAGTTGAGCAGCAGCGCGTACCAGATCCTCGGAATGGCGGAATTAGGGTTCCTCCCCAAATTCTTCGGCGCGAAATCGAAGTGGTTTGAAACGCCGTGGATTGGAATCGTTGTCTCCTCCGGCATCGCGCTCGGGGTTTCCTTCATGAGCTACACCGACATCGTGTCGGCGGCGAATCTGCTCTACAGTATGGGGATGCTCCTCGAGTTCGCGGCGTTTCTGTATCTGAGGTTCAAGCTGCCGGAGCTGAAACGGCCGTACAAAGTACCGTTCCGGCTGCCGTTACTCGCCGTTATGTGCTTCATTCCGTCTGGATTTCTGGTTTACATAATGGTGCTGGCGAACAAGACGGTGTGGATTGTGAGCGCCGGGATGATCGCCGCCGGAGTCGCGTGGTTTTTCCTGATGAAGCTCTGCGCGTCCAAACGGTGGTTCAAGTTCACGAGGACGGCCGAGCACGAGTGACGATCGGAGAAGCTGCTGCACTTCGCTTGATGAAAATACCGTTTCATTTTTATTTTATTTTGATTTTTTTTTCTTATTATAGGGTGTAAATGTTGATAGGTTCGACAGTAAATTGTGGATGGTGGTTTTAATAGGATGGATTTGCATGTTCATGATCTATGTTAAATTTCAATTTTTGTCTTTATTTTTAATTTTGATTTAACTTAAAACTGTTAGATAAATATTGATATTTGAATTTAAGTAAATTATAGTAATTATTAAAAAATTAATGATATGATTATATTTATTATTATAAAAATTGAATAAAATAGTTTTATTAAAATAGTAAAACATTTGAAAATTATGAAAAAAAATAAACATACTTATAGTCACAATCACATGTTCTAGAAACGCTGAAAGTAGACATTTAAGGGGTGTTCGTAAATGCTTATTTTAAGTACTTATCTGCTTATTGACAGTTTTTTGTGTTTGGTAATTTGCTTACTGCAACAGCTTCTCTAAAATTAAGCAACTAAACTGCTTAATTAAGCAATTTTTTAAGCATCTATTGAGATTTTTTGGTTGCTTAAAGCATCATAATTTCTGAAACTATCAAATATATCTATTTTTTATTGTTAATACAAAAAACTATCTATTTTTGCTTAAAAGTAATTATTTTCAACTTTAAGCAAAACAAGTAAAAAATATTCCACTAAATATCTATAATTTAATTTTATAATTAGATGATTATAATATAATTTAATAATTTATACTATAGTTATATGATGGGAATAGAGTTTTTGGTATAGCTGATCAAATTCGATATTTACTCATTTTTATTGTGATTGGTCGGTCTTTGTTTGACTTGTAGTGTTAGTTGGTTAAACATATTTTTAATAATATACTCCCTCCTTTTCACTCCATTAGTCCACTTTCTTTTCGGCACGGAGATTAAGAAAGTTGTTTGTTGTCTGTAAAGTAATATAAAGTAGTGGGATCCACTAGAATATATAAGAGTGTTATTTTAAGTTAAAAAAGAAAAGTGGACTAATGGAGTGGAACGACCCAAAAAGGAAAATTGAACTAATGGAGTGGACGGGGGAGTATAATAGAAGGATGAGCTGGCAAGGAATGGAGGACCCACATGGTCGTGCAGTCAAGTTTATTCTAACGATAAATGCTATTATGGGGGGCGAGTAACTGACAAGAATCTTAATTTACGTGAAGTTGATAAGGTAAAAGAAATTGGACTGGAGATTCAGTTTCCAATTATAATGGACAGTTCCCATTATTTCGACCATGATACGATATACGGTTGAGATCTTTTTGATTTGTTCTTGATATTATTACTTAGCAACTTTGACAAAATTACGTCACGTGTGACATAAACATGGCCGTTATGGAAAAATGTAACGTGCAACTTAATGATGGATTGTATTTTTATCGTTTACTCATTTTGTTCCATTTCATTAGTTCAATTTATTTTCGGCACAGAAATTAAAAAAATTATTTATAATGTAGAAAATAGTTTTACATACGTCCCACTAATTTTGAGCCAGTAGAGAGAATATGAATAAGATATTGAGAGAATAAAGTATGAAAGAGAAAATGAGTTAGATAATAATATAATAGATCAAATAGGAGAAAGAAGATGAAAAAAGTAAGAGTATATATTATTTTTTTGCCAAATTAGAATGAAATAAAAAATAATGGGACATTTCAATCGAGTAAGTAATTCATAAATAGTGGAATGTAATAATATAAAGTAGTGAGCCGCAACAGCGATTACGCATATGGGCTGCATAGCGCTGCAGCAGAAGGTGTTTTTTAAGGGAAAAAATGTAGTACTGTATATTAGGCTCAACTCAATCTAAATAAGGTTTAGTTTATTAACCTTTTTATTTCAAGAATTATTACATATACCATGTTGATGTTAAATGTTGGCCTTAAATTACATTTAGCCTAAAAATAATAGATATCTTTATTGAGCAAGCTTTAAAATATTTGCTAATACCAAACAGTTGGGTTTTCCCATGATGATAATATTAATTTAACACCAGACCCAACTCCAAGCCTAATTAATGAAGATTCAAGATGACAATAAATTAATAATCAATACCCATCCATAAAATTGTGAAAATAAAACAAAATTTTCTTCAATTCTAATTCGTATATATAATTGTCAAGACTTCCATCAATAATATAAATATAATAATTATGAGGCATTTATCACTATTTTAATAATTTGTCTACTTTGACCAGGTAAGAAAATGACTTCTAACCCAATAAATGGTTGAAAATTGATCGGACCTAGAAAATCCAATTTATCCTTCATTGCATTAAACGGGCTCACAAATTAGATTACAGTAAATTTTTGACTTAATAATTTTTAATACAATAAATCTTGAGTATAAAATTAATAAATATATTACAAATTGAGTGTACAACCTTTTGTTGTGAATCAGTTGTACTCCATCCGTCCCATTATTTATGTCCTATTAGGACTGGACACGGTAATTAAGATAGTGAAAGTAAAGGTGTAAAGTTGTGGTGTAAAAGTATAAAGGGGTGTAATCCACTTGCTTAGATTGATTGTGGTCCACTCATTTATTTCCTTATTTGGTATGGGACATAAATAATGGGACAACCAAAAAAGGCAAGTGGGACATTAATAATGGGACGGAGGGAGTACATCATTACTATATTAATACTAATTCCATATTAATACCTATACTATAATACCTTGTGCTTGCACAGACACGAAATAAGTGATACATACGACATGATACGAACACGAAATATGTTATTTTGTAAATGCTTAGAATAAGATAAGACGATTTAACACGACGTTTGAAGTGTAAAATCAAATTTATTATTTTTTATTTATTAAAATTAAATGCAACGTATATTAAAATATATAAAACACGACAATTAGAGCATCACATTGTGTTCGAGTACAATAGGTTGAGATTTTCTATTATGTCCGTAAAACAGAAATTATCCATAGCTTGTGGATTTTTCTGGCCACAAATCCAATTGGCTGGTCGGATTATTTGGAAGAGTCAATTAGCATATGGGATTTAAAATAATAATAATAATAATAAATAATAATAATAATAATAATAATAATAATGTGAATTTTCATGAATTGTAATGTGAGAATTTATCGTTTGATTGATTAGAGAAACAGGAGCGAGAAAAAGGAAAATGGATGAATGCATTTCTCTCCGAGAACCAGAGGAGAAAGCGGAGGGAAGAATGGGTTACTTCACAAATGAAATCCTAACGCTTTCTTGGTTCAACCGCACGCAAAGGCTAAAAGCTCGGATTGGTGAAGTAGAAATTTCCAATTTTCCGACGACACTAGGTTGAATTGTAATTTTTGAAGATTGATTGAAACCTAATCGAGCTTGGAGATGAGTAGTAGAAGCGAGACGATGATGATGCTGGCGGATATCCCGCGGCCGTCGACGACGTCGGCGTCGGCTTTCGAGAAGATAATAAAGAAGGAGATGACGGAGATGATCAAGGACCCTCCGCCTAACGGCTCCGCCGGCCGTAAGGGGGACAATCTCTACCATTGGGTCGGCGCAATCTTCGGTCCCGCCGGTATTGTACCCTCTGCTTTATCAATCGCACCTAATCATCAATTTCCTGGTAATTAGGGTTTCAATTTTGCACGCTTGAGATTGTTGATTTTGTCGAATACAGACTTAAATTAATATATGGTTTTGCTCAACCATGTATTAAGTATTTCATCCTAAAAGGTTGATTTGAATTTGCTCATATCTCGTGAAATTCATGTTGAATGTTTCTTAGGTTGATCTGATCCTAAATTGTTGGATGGAATTTGTTGAAGAGTGTGGAAGAAACTCTATTTCCATGATTAGGAGGAGTTGACCGAATATGTTTGTTGTTCTTTCTTGGCAGGGACACCTTATGAAGGGGGAGTATTCTTTCTTGATATAACTTTTCCTCCTGATTATCCATTTAAACCTCCCAAGGTAATGTAACTGATGTTGCAAAGCAGCGATTCACCGAGTAATTTAGCTGCAATTTACGTCCTTGAACGCCTTGATGGAGTAGTGTTTTATAGCATGAAACTAATAGTTTAACTTTTAAGTAGTCTCTACCTTAATCGAACACGAGAATTTAAAGTGAGATAAGTTGTGACTTGTGAAAGGACCTTATTCTATAGAGCAAAGTAGTAGTAGTGTGTACTATCTCAATAGTAGAAAGGGCGATCGGTTCTATCTTTCTCTAAACCTGCTTCTATTCGCCGTTTTTTTCTCCCCCATTTCTTTCTTATTTCTTGATTACCAGATAGCCTCTGTTGATTATATGGTGCTTCTTGGCCTAGAACAAGTTTTGCGTGGGTAACTATTTCCTATAGGATTTTCAGTTTAGCATGGTCCAACTAAATGCATGGGATTATTATCAGTAACCTCCGGAGTTCCTGAATTGGAATATATGATGCAATTCGACGACTCTTTGGAATAGTGAAATAGTTGAACATGCTCATCTAAATGGTGCTCCGTCAATAGACACTTGCCTCTTCCAGTCTTCCTGTAGTCGATTCTTTAAACGTTATATCTTATGTTGCCCTTTTTCTATTCCTAACTATTGACTTCAGGTTTGCAGGTTGTTTTCACAACCAAGATTTACCACTGCAACATCGATTATGATGGCGAGGTGAGTCTGGATATCTTGGAAGACGACTGCTGGACGCCTGCCCTAACTATCTCAAAAGTGCTGATTGCACTTGGATCCATTTTTACCAACCCTGATGCATGTGAGTATGTTGAAACATTTTACATTTTATGTTTCAGTTAATGACTTTGAGTTTCTTTTATCTACAATTCTTACACGAAGCCTTTTCTTTTATGCCATTCTATCCTTGTAACGGTGCACTCTGTTAGAAAAAAGGGAGGCAGATTTCTCATGCTTTTATCTCGTTTTTATCTGCAACTTCTACGGCTTATCGTACATGAGGTGTTGATTTTGCTGGTTATTGCAGATAATCCACTTATTCTAGATATTGGTACCCGGTATTTACTTGATAGAGCAACGCATGACGAACTTGCTGAAAAGTGGACTCAAGAGTTTGCTATGTAACTCGTGAATATGCTGCAGTCTGCATTGATGAACATACATACTTTGCAGCAATGGCCTTTTGTTTCTTCTAGTGAGAGAGAGATACATAGTATATGACCCTATTAGCCAAATCTTCAGATGGAGTGTTTAAAATGTGATAGAACAGGTCTTTGATGTAGTTTGAAGTTTGATTTACAACTGCAAATACATAGAAGGTAAAACTATACTTAGGTCCCTTTTGGGAAAATACCTGATTGAATAAGAGTTTTTCTAAGGCAAGTTATCAGTTTGCAGAAATAAGTTAACAAAAGACTTAGTTAATCATGTTCGGTTTATAAGCTATTTTGATAAAGTCTCGCAAATGTAAGCTCATTTTTTTAAGCATAAGCTATATAGCCTTAAAAGGTGAAAAAAATCCCAATTGATGCTAACTACTTCCTTCTCTCACATAGAAATTGACTCATTTCTTTTGATACAATTTTTAAGCAGAGTTATTTGTCGTGTAGAGAGTTGTGTTGGGTCCCTTAAATAAAATGTGTAATAATTTGTCAGAAAAGGAAACTGAACAACTTTAATGAAATGACCCAAAAGATATACCTGACAACTTCAATGGAACGGAGTGAGTATATTTTTAGTAAATTACTCTCTTTGTCTCATTCATCATGTCTTGCTTTTCTTTTTAGGTTGTCCAATTCATTTTGTCTCATTCAAAAAATGACAATTTTTCTACACACAATTAAGCACTGTCTTTTCATGGGATCTGAAGCCTCACAACTAATAACTCTCCTTAATATACGTGTCGAAAAGAAAGGAGACAAACTCAATAGGACGGAGGGAGTACTAATTATGCCAAACTGCACAGAAAATAATGCATCTAATAACCTCAAAAGAATCAGACATTGACCATAGCATACTCAAAGACCACATCATCAGTTGAATATACCACGTTGTACCAGTTTATGCTGACATGATGCTCAGACAATATTTTCTTACAAAACTTAAACTGGCCCAGAGGTAAGCAAGCACCCTTCTTGCAAAATATTCAAACAGGTACTCTCTTTCCACGGTAACGATCAAAAAACTGCGCGGAGAAAGAGTTTAGTCATACATATACTGTAAAACGACAACATAAAAAGACAAATTGAGGTCCCTAATTTCCTCTGGGGAACTTAGTAAGTCATCATGCATGGACCAGTCTAATTATTCATCGAGTACGATGAATTTCCATTAAAGTTGCTAGCTAGATGACATCCAGATCCCAGATATATAAGCAGTGTCGAAACGCACAGAGAGAAGGAACTAGTTTTGAAATAAGTCAGAGAATTTCATTTCAGGCTAAATAGTTAGATTGCAATTTGAACTAAAGGAAGTAAAGCAGCACAATTGGAGCAACATGATACCTATCTTTTAGTCAATTCTGGACAGACCTCAAAGATCTATCATCTATGTCTAAATAGTTAGATTGCAGTTAAATGCTTTTGACAATTCTCGACGGTATATAAATACTGAAAATGTGATCTAAACAGAAGAAGAAATGAAAAGCCAAGAGCAACTTGCTATTAATACAACACTTAAGTTATTAGACCTTCATTCTGAGAGATTCACTAGGCTTTAGCGAGGTCCAAGGTTAGTTACTCAAAGGCAATATAATCACAACAATTGAGTAATTTTCTCTTGTTTTTTTAATTTCAACAACTTTCATGAACCTGAAGTTAATGATCATAATAGCGCACATATCTCCAAAAAAATATCCATACAATAGAACACCTAATTAAGAAAAGACGACAAAGCAACATTACCGATCTCACAAAAGGTTGCTGGAACAACCAACCGATAATAGGCATCTTCTGCAGAAATACAGCAAGTGTTGGCCAGAAGCCACTGCAAATAATCAATAATCAAATAAGTCTCAAGTGCAATGGTGGAAAATAAACCAAAGTTCAAAGTAAAAGATTCATAAAGAAGTAGCAGCCCGTGTACCTGAAGAGCACTATAAATCCATATGTCTCGACTATCATTCCTAAGATAGGCCAACCAATGATAACCAAGAAGAAGCCAACTCCGAAGGAAATTGTCCCCTGCAATCAACACAAGAAAGTTAAAACGAAGAAGCAACAAGGGGGATGGGCAAAACAAAACAAACCCATTGTAACAACAAAAATATGCCTTGAAATTAGAACGCTTCATGAAGAACTGGAGAGATGACTGCAGTCCAATGGTTAATGTCACGCCTGAGAAGAAAAGGATCTGTTTTGAGTAGCACAAAACAACAATAGGATGATTAGGGTTAAAAAACAAAATCAATTACAAAGTGAATGATAACCTGCCACATAATTATGCTTACATTTCCCATAGCAAGTAGGCCCTTATCAAAGAAGAAAATGACCCCAAGAAATGAAAAGAATACTCCGAACCCCGTCAAACCGAGGCCAATTTCTGTTTGATTGAACAAAAATAAGATCAGAAGATCATGCTCAACTGCTTAGGTATCAAGTATGGAATCAATTCAATATAGAACATTCGACTCGAAATGAATGAGACCATAGCTTGGCAAAGAGAGGATCATAAGAAATTTATCAGATAAAATTATTATAGTAAAGGGGGAAAATATCCAGTTATTCAGCAGAATACACAAACCCATAATCATAGCAAGTTAATTCCAATGACTTCCACAATCAGAACCAAAGAGTGTGAATTCAACCCGAAAAATAAAACAAAAAAATGAGCGGCTAAAATTAGGGCACACTTACTTTTACGATCGTTCATCTCGAAGGACATCATCTTCGCCGATTCAGATTCAATCAAAATTAAGCTAGACTGTCAACTAAATCTTCAAACCCTAGACCTCTGCGAATTGGGAAAAAAACAATTACAACCCAATTATAACAAAAATAACAAGAAAAAAAAATCAATAACTACGAGGACAGTATTTGAATACTCAGATTTCGTCTGCAAGAAAACAACAATATCTCTTCAGATCTACTTAACTCCCTCGATTCCAGTCGATGTAAACAAAATACTTATTACATGCACAATGCATCCATAACGAGTATATATTACGATGCGTGTATGTAAAAATCAGATTAAATTAACCTGTAAATGTGTGTAGCGATCTATGAGTACGAATTCGAAGAGAAGCAAGCGATTGATATTTGCGCGATTGAAACTTCTGTTAACGCGGACGAGTTCACTCATGGATCGTAGGGGCGCAAGTGGTTCACCCCAAATTGCGAAACCGATCGGACGAACCGAATCAAATCGAAAAAAGTGGTTCGGTTTGACTTTATGGTTTGGTTCGGTTTATTTTTTTATAATCGTTTACATTCGATTCGGTTTGCGGTTTCAAGAATTTTTGAACGATTCGAACCGAACTAAACTAATATCCTATTTTTAAAATTTTTTATTTAATATTTATCTTTTTTATATGAGAATATTGTTGGATTTATATATTAGATTTAAGTTAAGATCAATTTTAATCTATACAAAGGAAGAAAAATGAGTAACAACTCTATACTTATGAGTTCGGAACGAGTGACATTCTATAAACTATTATTTTTGCATTATGTAGGATTTAAAAAATAAATACAAAAATAAAAAGGTGAACCGATGAACCAAACCAATCCAAACCATTTATAAGCGGTTCGGTTTGGTTCGGTTTCGATATTTAAAAACACATCGAACCAAATCGAACTATTTCTATGTGTTTGGTTCGGTTCCTAAAATACATAAAAATCGAACTGAACCGAACCGTTACACTCCTACATGGATGTATCGGAACTACAGAATGTTTAACCAATTATTTTAGTGTCTAAAATTATTTGACCGTCGCCCTAGTTAAATTATCAATTTAAATGTAAAAAATTTAAATACTTTCACAATATACTACTCACTATATAGGAATTAAAATAACTAATAATGTTCAATTTTTTAAAAAAAAAAACTTTGTAGACATGTGAAAACAATTATTTATTAAGTGATAGGTCTCGAAGGTGAGGTCGTGATATTAGAGGTTTCCGTTTCGAAATAATACCAATGAAAAAATATATACATTCAATACTTTATATATTAAAGAGGAAATTAAAAACAAAGTATTTACAACTTTTATTTATCAAAATACCTTTCAAAAATATGAAAAACACATTATCAAACTCATTGATTACTGTATCAACATCAATATCTTTAGTCAATTCACGTTCAATGTAGATTACTAATGAATCTGCTAAGAATTCTTCATTCATCTTACTACGGAGAACCGACTTAACAATCTTCATAGCTGAAAATGCACGTTCCGTAGTAGCAGTCGAAACAGGAAGAGTTAAGACAAGCCGAATCAACCTAACAATAAAATTAATAGGTTAAATCAAAGCTAAATAAAGTATTAATATATCGTAAAAGAAAAAAAAATATTTTTACATGTCAATTAAATTGAAGTGCATCGACTTGTTTGTCTCGACTAACTTCATGTATAACTCGGAAATGGTTGATAAACCATTACATTTCTCCTGATCCACAACAATATGTTTATAATGTTCCAATTGAACCTTCAAATAATGCATATCTTGCTCACTAAAATCATTTGAATAGTACTTCTTAGCAAGAGAACATATATCTTAAGGATTGAACGATCTGAAGTTATCTCTGGGTTCTAAAGCAGAGCTAAGCTTAAGAAGCTCAACAGCTTTATCGTGGAACCGACTATTGATCTCTTCTACTTGAAAATCTATTACAACATTGAATACATCAACTCGGTAATGGTGGTCGACTGTAATGGAATCCTTTTGTCGGCTTGCACGACCAGTAGCAAATTTATAAGTATCATCCATGTTAGGTACCTCAATGTCATGCTTCATGGCAATGGGTAAAAATCATGGTGTTTGAACATAATGGAGTTAAAGTGCAGCTCGATACGAGTAAATGGACGAAGACGGCTCAATGATTTAGATTTGAAACGAGTGAGAACGAGTCAAAAGAAGTTGGAGCTGTAAGCTGTGACGACCCAGATGCGACTGCGTGAGGGTCATCACAGTGGAGATTAAAGAAAGCAGGACACGACCCAGACGCGACTGCGTGAGGGTCATCACAGGGTCATCATAACAGATCAGATGTCTACAACTATAACTATAGGTGCAAAAAAAAAGGTATAGGTCCATAAACAGAAGGTATAAGTTCAGAAACAGAAGGTTCATATATCAGTCCTTACCAATTGTAAGTAGAACTTAACGATGTGAGACCTACATGTACAAAATAATAATTCTAGGAATTGAAACCCAATCATCTTAAATAAAATTCAACTAAAAGCCTTAAACAACAAAAATTCATCTTCAATATATTCATGAATTAGGCTACTTACAACTAGGGGTGTAACGGTTCGGTTCGGTTCAGTTTCGGTTCGATGAATTTTTCAATATCGAAACCGAACCGAACCGCTTATAAATGGTTTGGTTCGGTTCGGTTTCTCGGTTCACCTTTTTATTTATTTATTTATTTTTTAAATTATAAATAATGCAAGAATAATAGTTTATAGGATGTCAATCATTCCGAACTCACAAGTATAGAATTGTTACTCCTTTTTCTTCATTTGTATAGATTAGAATTGATCTTAACATAAATCTAATATCTAAATCCAACAATATTCTCATATAAGAAAGACAAATATTAAATAAAAAAATAAAAAAATTGGATATTGGTTCGGTTCGGTTCGAACCGTTCAAAAATTATTGAAACCGCGAACCGAACCGAATGTAAACGGTTTCTAAAAAAATAAACCGAACCAAACCGCGAAACTGAACCGAACCGCGTTTTTCGGTTTGGTTCGGTCCGATCGGTTTCGCGGTTCGGAGCAGAACCACTTACACCCCTACTTACAACTTTCTGCAGCTTGATAATCCTCCAAACTCCGAAGAATCCCGTCGATGCCATCGGCCTGTAGCACAATCGCACTACAAAACTATAAAATTATCTGAAGAACCATCAACAAGAATTCCGCTGATGTCAGTCCAGTCACCCTCTTTTGAAAGTACTCGTTTTTAACTTTTAATTTCTTCAGTTGCAAAATGAGGGCACGAGCAAGAAGAAGGGGGGAATTAGGAACATTCTCGTTCCCTGTCTGCTGTCTCTCTCTTGTTATAATAATAATTTAAGTATTATAATATTTATCCAATTAAAAAATATTTGTAGACTTAATGTTGAATAAATAAGTGGGTGAATAATTGACCTTGGGCTGCAACCCTATGCAGCCCAAGCATAGGTCCGCCCCTTACTCCGATGACCTGCTCTTCGTTGCAGATGAAGTTAGCGTTGTCTCCGCCACGTGGCCCTCCCGGTGTAATCTTTGGCATATAGAAGGATTTGGCAAACATCGTCAGTTCCGAATCCATGATCAAACAATTAATCAGGTTAATAGTTAATCATTGTATTAGAAAGAACCTATGGGATTTTAAGAGAGGGTAGATAGAACCATAATTATGATCTAATAATCTAGTATAGTAAGAATATTAGCTAGGAAAATAGAATTATGAAAGGATGCACGAATTTATCCATAAAAGCTTGCGTGTACCACTTTCATATACTCTTGTGTATCCCACACGACAAGGGTATTGACATGTGTTAAATATGACACACTTAATTTAATGAGAAATGCCACATGTCAATACCTTGTGGTGTGGTATACACAAAATATACGAAAGTGGTACAAGCGGCTCCGAGAGTTTATCTTATCAATGTTAAGTTTTCAAATATGATAAATTTCCAAAATACTAGCATAATAATTCCCAAACCAAAATATTCTACCATGTGGAAAATATTATTTCCAAAAATTAATATCATAACTTGATAACTTCTAAAAATTAGTATCGAGTATTAAGGGAAGAAAACTACTTTTGATTAATTAACCATAAATACTTATTAAATTATTTCTCTTTACAATAATAATAATTATTATTAAAGAATATTCAGTTAATAATGCAGAAGATATTACCTTTTTTATATGGCAATGTATTTCTATAATTATTTATAAAAAATAATATATTAGTGTAACTATTTTTTGAAATTGATATTTTGGATTTATTTGTAAAGATACTTAAGCAGTTTCGACTCCCATAAACATCGTGAAATCTGCGTCCGGAGAGAGAGAAATTGCTAGGGACGGTGAAAAATTCCGCATCAGTTAATGACGGCGGCACCACCCAGTTCGCTTGAACCACCGTCATCGGATGGCTCCGCCTTCAACGACGTCAATTTCTCGGACATGATTTTAAGGATTGAGATCATACCCGATTTGGCCGCTCCGGAACCAGACTCTGATCACAGCCTCGGTGATAGTGACGGCTACCCAAAGCGCCGCCGTATTGAGCATGCAAATGGTATGGACATACACATACTCCTTTAATTTATGTCCCTAAATTTTTCCAGATTTTGCATTTTTTGATTAATTAATTTTTGGAGTGGAGTTTGATGTTACGGATGATAATATGTAAGTTTGTAGTTCATCACGATGATTTAGCTTTGAGAAGTACCCCCATACCCCCCAAGGTATAACATTTTTCTCAAATTCCTAACATTTTTCTTTAAGAATAGCACAAGACATTTGAAAATTTATTGTTACCTAATTATCTACTGAGCTTAGTTTGTTACATTTGATTTAGAAATTTGAGTGACTAGTTTTGATAAAAAGTTGTTATAAATATCTCATAGGTGATGAAGTTGACAGAGGACAATGAGGCATCATCTAGCATGGAATATCCCGGATTTCATCATATTAGGACTATACACATCAGCTCCCGGATTTTGGCCGCAGGGAGTCCCTTTTTCTCAAAGGTAAGTTTTCTCAAATAGCTAGGAATATATTGTTTGCTTCTTTTCCGTGACCTGTACCTACAGACTGAGTCGTTTTATTTCTTGTGTTGTCAAGTTGTTCTCGAATGGAACGAGCGAGTCGAAGCATGTAACGTTATGAATTCAAGCCTCGGGTAAGCATTAACTGCAAATTCGAGTTAAGTTGATAGTTTTAAAGGTTCAAAATTTGCAATACAGACGATTCTTGGTATTCTTTCTTGTAATTTGATCTATTTTTACATTGAGACATTTTTGGTTAATGCTTTGGTGAGCAGAGGAAGATGACGTCATGGATATGCTAAACTTTATGTATAGCAATGCATTACCAAGAATTACACCAACTGCTTTACTGAAAGTACTGATGGCAGCTGAGAAATTTGAGGTGGAATCATGCATGAGATATTGCAAAAAGTTCCTTGCTGATCGCTTCAAGTGTTTAAACGAGTAAGCACTATATGTTTTTTCGTAATCTTGTGTGTGTAGTGAAGAAGACGCTTCCGATTGTTACTTCTTTCATTGGTTAGGGATGACGAAGAGCTTCTGAACATGCCTCTAGTCGCTATTGAGGCAATTTTGTCTAGTGATGATCTGAAGGTGAAGTCAGAGTACTCCATTTTCGAGTTTATTGTGAAGTGGGCGCAACGACATTACCCCGATCCGAAGGAACGACGAGACATTTTGAGCAACCGTCTTGTCGGGTTGGTTCGTTTCCCGAGCATGAGCGCGAGAAACCTAAAGAAAGTCCTAATTTGTAGCGAAATCGAATCTGAAGTGGCAACCAGAGTCGTATCGGAAGCTTTGTTTTTCCAAGCCGAAGCTCCGCAGGATGCTTGGTCCCGTCGGAGATGGTACAACTACCTACCCGTGAAGGTGGTCGAATTCGAAAACAAGTGTACAGTTCACTTAGATATCAAGCGGGAGGAGTGCGAGCGGATGTACCCTAACGGGCGAGTCCACGCGCAGTTCCACTTGGGCGAGCGGAGATTCTTCTTGTTCGGGGAATGCAGGCCGGACGTCGTAGATCCGTTGCTTCGCTGTTTCGGATTGTTTCTAAGTTACCCTCAGAAAGGGTACGGCGGGGGTGGCTTCAGAATCGACTACTGGTTTGCAGCAAGAATGAAGCCTTCAGAGGATTTTTTTCACCAAGCACAAAGGAGGGAACAAGTACAAGGAAAGGACGTACATCGGCTCCCGCAACCTCTTCCAGATGAAGTGGCCGGAGTTTATGGCGGACGACAGCCCTTACTTCATAAATGGCCTACTTCATCTCAAAGCAGAGTTTGCAATCAAGGAATAACAAAATATGTGCATTTAAAAAAAAAAAAGTAAATCAAATTCACCCAGTTTTTCCATATGGACAAGACTCATACTCTTTTGTTAAGTTTTCATGTCCCAACGCTGTCCCATAAAGTAAGCATTTAGATGACTATTACCATAGTCATCTAGATGTTTACCCTTATGAGAGAGCGTTGGGACAGGATTTCTGAGATAAATGATTTCGTGCCAAAAATCAGTGCTTGCATGTTTCATTGTTTGTGTGTTTTCATGAATTAGGGTTTTGGGCTTACGAATTAAATCAGTGATTTCTTAATGAATCCCTGCTCACTAACATAAAGACTTTCATGTCATACTTTCATGCTACAAATTATCGCACATCACTTTTATATATACTCATACTATACATATCATGAATACACTACGTTCATCTTTATTTTTTCTCACCCCCTCATACTCTATATTTTAAACGGAACTCATATGCCGTTAAAATTGTCCGTTTTCCTCTTTAGGCCCTTCAAAAAAAAAAAAAAGGCATTTAACGACACCACGAGAGTAATCCCTAACTATTAAGTATTAACATGAGGGGTGTATTTGCAACAAAACTTTATTGTTTCGAGTTATTTTAATTCAAATAACGCATGACAGTCTCCAGTGATAAATGAAGTAGAACTCCCGCGTATAATCCTGCAGCTGAGCGGAACCCAAGCAACAATTAAAAACAATGTATAACGTCCTCAGTCCCGTCACATAAATCACCACCTCATGCGAATTGAGAAAAAATCACACACGCTTTGCTTTGCCGCGCTCTAGTTCTCTGCGATAAGCTCTACCAAATCATCTCCCAACGCTCAAGACGTGCAATGATGCTTGCATTCAAGTATGATCAGTGAGTTTTGGAATAATTTTATCATCATCGTTGAGCACTAATCGGTTTTGCACGTTTCTCACGGTTTTTTTGGTTCAATTTTGAGCGATAGAGCTGAAGAGCAGAGCCAGCTGAAGATCATAGAAAGAGAAGAGATCGAGGACGAGAAAAACTTATTGGAAGCTGATAAACGTAAGAATGTTCTGTTCGACATCTGAATTTCATGAATATTTTGACTGTTTAATGCATTGCTTCACGATCACGAAGATCTAGAAAACGATTAGGATTTTGTTGAATCGCATTTAATATTCTGATTTCGGAATTGATTGCACGTTTCGTTAGATTTCATTTCTGCAATTTGTTTGCCTATTTGTTGTTGAGAGTGATGCAACTTGCCAACACACATGCAAATCGACTTTAATTTTTTTCCGGAACTCTATGTTGGCTCTGTTTATTGATTGTGATCGATTTTCCTTGCTCCGTAGTCATGTTCGACCAGAAACGAGTGTTTTTTTCGTTAAGTTTTGGTGGAGCACAAAGCTTCCCTGCCTTTCTGTTTGTGAAAGTCATGTGAATAAGTTGTAGATGTTATCTTCGTGTGCTTAATTCTCGCTGAATCGATTGTGTAACCTAGCTAACGTATGTTGATAATGTTCATGTCGAAATTGTATCTGCCGTAATGTGGCAGGGTAATATCTTGAGATAGCTCTTTCTTGTTTGCAGTGATGGCTCATGGAATCAGTGCTGGAGATGTGAATAAGATGCAGGATGTTTGCATCTTGATAATGTTCAATTTAGATGGTATATGTTGAATTTAGATGCAGGGTGTATGTGGATGATGTTTACCTCGGAATTGTATCTGCCATAATGTGGCTGTGTATGATCTTGAAATAACACTTTCTTGTTTGCAGTGAGGGCTCATGGAATCAAGGCCTGAGATGTGAAGAAGCTGCATTTTGATTGGATATACGAATGCAATGGCTTGGTGATGCACGCTAAGATGGTAAGCATTCAATTTAGTATACTTACTCAGTTTTCTGTTCCTCTTTGCAAGATATTTGAGTTGTGATTTCTCTAACTACCAGAGTTTAACCGGAATCGAAGGACTCTCTGAATCTGAAGTTGATAAGAAATGTGAAGCTGTAGAGAAGATAGTGGTTAGCAATTTTGCTTTTCTGTAGCTACTAAAAGTTATATAAAATTGTGGTCTATACTGATGGCAATTTTAAACTCTGCTTCGCATGTATAGAGCTTTGGTTATATCACTGGAAGTGATGCATTGCTGAAGGTGAGTTTCTAGTTAATCTTTTCTACGTAATGCTTCTTTGTCGTTACTATTCAGACTCTCATTGTAGAACAGAAACTGATTCTAATATGTTGATGAACAGAGAAAGTATGCTGTTGGCATAGCAACTGGAAGCCAAGCTCTTGACGAACCATTAGGGGGTAATGAATCTTCTATGTGATTTACATTTAACTCATCATCTTCATATTTATGTTCAATTAAACTCATTGTTGGGTATGCTTTAGGTGGGATAGAAACTTCAGCAATAACGGAAGCTATGGGGGAATTAAGGTGACTGCACTATTTTCCACAGCCTAGATTAAGAAATCTTGTTAGCTTCCTGTCAGTTCCATGATGCCTAATGATATTATATTTTGATATCTGCAAATGATCATGAGACTCAGATCTGGAAAGGCCCAGCTTGTGCATACACTCTGTGTTTCTACTCAGGTAATGAGCTAATCAAATTATGATCAAAGTAAAATCTCTTGGATTGCTCCTATGTCTAAGCAAAAAATGTCTATTCATGGAATGGAGTTTCATCTCTTTATGGAAGGAAACTGATGGTATTTCTAAGCAGTAGTTGTTAAAAGTTGTCTGAAATATCATCAGTTTCTAAGCAAACTACCACCAGTTTTAAGCAAAAGTTGTTATCATCAGTAGTAAATATGTCTCTGAAACATCATCACTTTCTCTACTTCGGCATATCTTATGTTGTAAGGAAACTAAAATCTGAAATCACATATGTGTTTGTTTGTTTCATTTATGATGCAGAGAGGCAATGTAAAGTTAATTATTGTTGTGTCATTAGCCAATGCGTTAGTTACTAAGTGGGATCCAATTTAATGAGTGTGTTGAAATTGTGGCAGATCCTACCGTGGTTCCAGATTGTTGATCCAGACGTCGATGACGAGCATGAGCCGCAGGATGCTGATGATGAATCAGATCCAGATAACCTGGACGATTATGGGGACTACGATTCTGATGACTACGACCCTGTAGATGGACATTACATTGGGGATGGCGAAGGGCACAACCATGAAGACGGAGAGGAGGAGGAGGAGGAAGCCGCAGAGGAGGGGGAGTGGGAGGGGGAAGACGGAGATGATGATGATGAAAATGAACGTGGAGAGGATGAAGAGGAAAATGAAGAGGGGAATGACGAGGGAGGGGAGCAGGATCCAGCAGGAGATGACCCGGGCGGGGAGCAGCAGCCGGGTCCAGGGACTCCACCACCACCACCACCACGTAAAAGGGCTCGTGATGATGGCGCGGCGGGAGGTGCAGACAAGAAGCCGAAAGCCAAGTAAGTACTACTAACTCACTCTACCTTAGACCCTGCGATGTGTTTGTTACTCTCTACATACTCTGTTACGTTACTTACTCTGTTATGTTACTTACTCTGTGATGAATCTGAAAACATATAGTAGTGCAAATATATACCTGATAAAAGAGGGAAACTAATACCTGATAAAAGTAGGAAATTAATCGCTTGTTTAGTTTCTTTTGAGTCCGAATTAAAATGGTGGTGTTGATTGTTGATGTTCATTACTAGGAGTATAAAAATAGATAACGTGTTGATGTTCCTTGACACGGAAGTTTCAGAAAATCATTTTTAATGCTAAAAATATAATTTACAATATTGAATTGTATTAGTAGCATTTTATTTGGAGCGGTGGTGATATTATTATAACTATGTGAATTTTATAAGATTATTTACCTGTTAAATTAACATTAAAAAAAAACTAGCATTTCTTGTTTTATGTCATTGTTAATTGACTTAAATTCTGTTAGTATTAATTTACATATATATAATGTATTGTGCCACCCACCGGAGACAATTTAATTTAATTACCAACGAATGCGATATGCTCATTACATTTGGAGCGATGATATTTTAATTATTATTTGGACAAGATTCCCATTATTGTTTGAAAGGCCTAGGCCCAAAAATAGACGACTTAACCAAACTACTTAGACAGTAAACCTACCATCATGATCATCTATACTCTTTTTTTTTAAGAACTAGGGATAATCCGAAGTCGTCTCTGAAATACATACTGACTCTAGTATACAAACTACGTAGGATCATCTATAGTTCTATACGGAGTATATATGGACCAAAACAATATTTGTGTAAAATCTTCAACTAGAAATATCTCCTTATTCTTAAGTTTTGATTCATTTTGAAACGGCTGTTGTTTGTTAATCATAAAAATGATGATATACTTATTATTATTTTGGTTAATTTTGGTAATGGTATATTAAATTAAGATCAAAATAGAAATTATCATTGTAATAAACTGGCAATGATACTTCAACAGAATTTTATTATATTTTCAGCCTTTTCAAGATCATCAAAAGAACATCTTTAAACTAGTTTAAGCTTTCATTTTATTATTTAGAATAATCTTTCCAAATTGGAATATGAATAAATAATGATCTCATTAAAATAATAATTTATTTCGATCCCGATATAGGTCAATGTACTAAAATAATGTTCGATAAAGTAATAACCTCGTTAAATGAATATTTTTTCTCGATTCCAAGATTATTACTTTATCGATGTTTAGGTGTAAGTAGTAAACAGTCACAAGGGAATGAATATTTATGTAGGTAATTAATAATTGTAGAGAAATTGTAATATCATTAAACATAAAAAATATCTTGCATCATATTTACAATCATAACCTATGTTCCATACGCAATATATAGAGCAGCAATCGAATTGGAGGTGCATTTGCACTCGATAATTCTTCAAATTCTCCAACAATTTCTGTCATCATTACGAGAGAGAGAAAGAGAGAGAGAGAGAGTCATGAAATATACTATGTGTGACCACTGGTCTGGCTGTGTATCGTGCCTTTCCAATCAATGTTTTCATGCATGCCTGCAGGTGGTCTCTGTGCCCACCAAAAATGGTGTGTGCGTGCAGAGGTGCTTCAATTTATCCATGCCAAAAGATTTTCACTATTTATTTTTATAAATGAATTAAATATTGATATAATTTAATTAGTTTAATCGTAACCGAACCGAGCTGAACCATTTCTATGTGTTTGATTCGGTTTCTAAAATACATAAAAAATTGAACCGAACCGAACCGTAACACCCCTACATGGATGTATCGGAACTACAGAATGTTTAACCAATTATTTTAGTGTATATAAAATTATTTGAGCGTCGCCCTAGTTAAATTATCAATTTAAATATAAAAAATCTAAATACTTTCTCAATATACTACTCACGATATAGGAATTAAAATAACTAATAATGTTTCAATTTTATAAAAAAAAAAAACTTTGTAGACATGTGAAAACAATTATTTATTAAGTGAGAGGTCTCGAAGGTGAGGTCTTGATATTAGAGGTTCCCGTTTCGAAATAATACCATATTCCAGAGTCCTAATGACGTATAAAACGTTGCTCGAAGCACGAAGTCAATGTATATAATGCCCTCCACGTGTCAGACATTCCTACACTACATAAAACTCCAAATAAATATGTTTTAATACACGTCGTAATTTATTTTACATTTTAATTACGTCTTAAATTTTAGAGAAATAACATATCATGCGTCCCTATGGTATTGTATCTGTTTGCAATGAACTAATAGTTTACCCAATATTAATATAATAATAATAAATATTTATTGAGTTGGATTTATAATTAATTATCCTTTAATCATTTTCAATGTTGGATTTGTCGGATTAATTATCAATTCAATTAGAAAAAATCAAATATGAACATTATTTTAAGACATATATCCATATAATAATCAAATCAAATCGTAAAAGGAAGAATAAAGGGCGAAATTGCAAGAAACAGCCCATAAAGTGCCCTTGACAAACTTTTGGGCCAATGAAAAAGCTTAATGTTTGCATGGTTTTTGTATGATTGGGAGTTATATTTGATTGGGCTCGAATAAAAGTAAGGATTAAATAAGAGATATAATCATCAAAGAATTTTCCACCAATAAATATTTATAAAAGTATATTTATATTTTTTACTTTCCAAAGTGGCTAGAAATTCATACCACAAGTAAAAAACTGTGTTCTTGGACTATTTGTTGTTTGAATAATTTTCTTCTCATATTTGCAAATTTTCTACTAAATTTTGATCTTGGTAAAATATACCTATGTCCCATTATTGTTGTTTTTGTGGTGCAGTGGCGGATCTCAGGGAGGCGCCCGGCAGCAGCGGCCCCCTAATATACACTTCACCCTCTTCTCTATTGATTTTTTTAGTTTCGCCCCCTCCCTCGTAATCTTGGATCCGCAATGTTGTGTATGGTGCAAACTTTAAAAAGTAGATTAAAGTAAAGTGAGTGGAAAATGTATTAAAATGGTAGAGTTCAATATTTAATTGATTATATTCTACAAGTTATATTTCTTTTCCAAAAAATGTACTTTTGGAGTATTGTTTAGTTAGTAACTTCTGAAACAAATTGGGCTTAGGCCTTCTATAATAACGACACTTGCTAATCATTCTTGTGGTCCAATAACGTTTTTGGGCCTACCAAATGGGCCTATTAACTACGTGTATAGGAACTAAGACATTATTTGCCTTTCAATGGGTTGAAACTTGGGCGTGTAAATGTAGTTTTCGTGTCGGCTTCGTTTGAGATAGTCTAATAGAGTGAGTTATTTTGTGGTCGATGAATTAAAATATTCCAACATTTGAATAAGTCGAGCACTCATCACCAAAAAAACACTATGGAGTTTAACTAATTAATATAATTTCTTTTATCTTAGTTGTATTCAACACGAAATGTGTTAAGGTGGTACTGTAAGTTACTTTCCTTTTTCAGATAGAAGACAAAGATAGCTGATAGTCGAAAAATGAAATTAAAACAAAAATAACTGGACAGATGGAGTATTTATTTTAGATTTGTATGCGTATTATAATTTCGATTAGACTAATTCAAGATTTTGCTGCAATGGTCAAGAGTGGTGGATATAATACTATTGCGTGCACAAAATTCAAATAAATTTCAAAACCTAATTTTTCGAAACCTTTTTACACTTTCCTCATTTGTTTGGATCAGTCAAAGGGACCAAAAGTGTTCACCTTCATACTTTATTGTCATATATTAAAATAAAAGAATAAGGTAAAAGGGCTACATTAACATAATTTAATAATGTAGTAACACAATTGGAAGTTGTTGGAACTTGGTAACGTGGATTTTTCCTTGAGAAAATTAGCGGGGGGTACTTTGGGGCACCGAAAGATAAAGAAAAAAAAGGGAGAAAAAAAAAAAAAAAAAAAAAAAAAAAAAAAAAAAAAAAAAAAAAAAAAAAAAAAAAAAAAAAAAAAAAAAAAAAAAAAAAAAAAAAAAAAAAAAAAAAAAAAAAAAAAAAAAAAAAAAAAAAAAAAAAAAAAAAAAAAAAAAAAAAAAAAAAAAAAAAAAAAAAAAAAAAAAAAAAAAAAAAAAAAAAAAAAAAAAAAAAAAAAAAAAAAAAAAAAAAAAAAAATTATTTATAAAAAAAAAAAAAAAAAAAAAAAAAAAAAAAAAAAAAAAAAAAAAAAAAAAAAAAAAAAAAAAAAAAAAAAAAAAAAAAAAAAAAAAAAAAAAAAATTAAAAAAAAAAAAAAAAAAAAAAAAAAAAAAAAAAAAAAAAAAAAAAAATAAAAAATAAAAAAAAAAAAAAAAAAAAAAAAAAAAAAAAAAAAAAAAAAAAAAAAAAAAAAAAAAAAAAAAAAAAAAAGAGAAGAAGAATGGAAAAGGAGGGAAAGAGGGGGGGGGGTTTGGGGGGGGTTTCTTTTTCCCCCCCTTTTTTTTTTCCCCCCCCCCCCCATTAAAGTGACACACATAATATAAAACATGTATACGCTTTACTATATACGGTACGTATATGCGAATTCTAATTTTTAATATGACTTTTAGATGTTGGAATAAATACACAATCTTTTAATTTGTTAAATTTTTTATGTACGAGCCTGATGTGGAAGCTGATAACTTCAGCCCGTATTCGAGTTAGCATACGGAGTTTCGAAGCAGCGGGTCCGATCAATTTGATACCGATTAATCACAAATTTTTACTCGTGTAGACCTAATTTTATTTATGACATATATAATTAATAAAATATAATTGGATAGCATTTTGTGTGACTTCTTCAAGTGAAGAACAAATCGTTTAGTATGACTTTTCTCTAGTGTAAAGTATCCCAATAAATATTAATTAATATGGTAATCCTAAATTAGGGTTTTATTTGGGACATGATAAGTCTAGAGTCAAAGACACAAAGTGTAACGTAGGTGGAAATGTAGTAAGGTCAAACGTAATAAAGATTTGTGTTGGCTGACCAGAGTTGTACCTCGGAGTACGACGCGAAGCGGCAGACAGCACACCCGGTCGGTGCACTGCGCTGCACTGCAGCGTTATCTTGTGGAAAATAGAAAGCGCGTTTTATCACCTAACCTTTATAAATTAAAAACAAAACCACAACTACTCGGGTTTAATGCACCCCCGTGCTCTCCAGCTGTCGGTTACTCTCCAAAACATTATATCGACGACGGATATTGGTGAAAATCGAACTTGATATTAAAAACATCAATAAAATATGATGTAAATTTATTTATTAAATTGACGTTTTTGATGAAATAACTACAATATCCCCTTCTTTGTTTTAAGTTTCACATGCATAAGAAAATAGTTATTGATTAGTTTCATAGGCCAGAAGTTACGAAGTAACGATTAAATCTCAATCATAAACAAAAAACAGTTATTGATGACCCGATAGGTCATGAGTCACAATCAAATCTCAATCATTAGAAAATTAGATCAGTATACAAAGGGATAAAATCAGTAGTTTATTCAAACTTTGCTCTGTAGTAAACATTACCAGATCCCCCGGCCCCCCCCCAGGGGGCCCCTCCTCCTCTTCGTCCGGGGGGCGGGGGGGGGGGGGCGGGGGGGGGGGTGGGGGGGGTGGGGGGGGTGTTGGGTGTGTGGTGTGTGGGGTTTTTGGGGTTTGGGGGGGGGGGGGTTTGGGTGTTTTTTTTGGGGGTTTGGGGGGTTTTTGGGTTGTGTGTGGGGGTGGGGGGGGGGGTGGGGGGTGGCCCCCCCCCCGATTCTAGGGTGCTTTTTTAATTACTAACTTGATCTCAAAATTATCAGCTTGCCTGCTTCTATCTCGTAATTGCAGATTCCGACCTTTAATTCCTATTTTTTGTCCTTGGATCCGTACTATGTGAAGAAATAATAGCGAGAATTGAATTTGAATATCTGAAATATTATAACTTCTCATTAATGTCTAATAAATGTGAATGTTGTTAGAATAGTAGAGTGATATGAATATGTGATGAGTCCTCAAAGTGAACGTGAATACATGCATGATAGAGTTGTACCTTGCCTGGCCAACGTATATTAAAAACGAAAGCGCAAAGCGTGGATCAATGTGGTGAGGATACGTGGATAAATACTATTGGTCGAGAGGTCTGTACGGCGCATCGTACGGCCGTCGTCATGCGTTTGGAGATCGGAGATCACATCGAACAGTGGGGCGTGACAGTGTGTTCATACAGAAACCATAATTCTCTGGATAAATAAATAAAAAAATATTAATTTACTGATTATGGGCAGATTTATGTAATACTAATATCTTAGATTGAAGTTACATGTGATTGTGGATTTTAAATTAATTACATATGATTGGGTTACAATTAAAGAAAGTGGAAATATGCACTATTAGCCATAAAAAAATACAAATCTAGCTATATATGTCAAATGGGTAAAAAAATACAAATTTAGCCTTATACTATCCTAAAACACATACATAACAATTTTGTCTTATTAGATCTCTGCAACCAATCATGTGGGACTCCTCCGATGGAGGGCCGATGAGGGCCGATGTTTTATTTAAAAAAAAAAAAAAATAATAATAATAATAAATAGGCCTATGGAGGGCCGATGGAGTCATCAATCTCATAACCGATTTTCATGTTGAGGCCGATGCCCTTTATTAATTTTTTTTTTCTTTCAAGTTGAGGGCCAATGCCTTCATTAATTTTTTTTTTCTTTTCAAGTTGAGGACCGATGCCTTCATTAATTTTTTTTTCTTTTTTTTTCATTAACATGTTGAGGGCCGATGAAGATCGGCCCCTCCTTCGGCCCTCCATTTTTGTTGAGGGCTGAGGATTTTTGTTTGATTTTCTCCGAAGAAAAAAATATTTATCATTCAAATTATGATTTTTTAATTAACCTCTTTAATTTATATTTCCTTCATGTTATATTCCTAAAAATATCCTCATACTTTTCAAAGAATACACATGCAGTCTTTTATTTCTTCTAAATAAACCTTTTATATATTTATTTTTTCACATAAAAGTATTCACAAACTATTCACCGACAACATTGAATAATGAATTGGAAAGGGCTAATGCTTAAATTGATTTTTTTTTAAAAAATGTTCAATTACTTTTAGATGCAATGTTATTCAACCATTATAGCATCATATCGAATACATTGCATATTAATTACTTTTCTTTTCGATTTATAAACTATTGCACATCGAGTAATTCTACTCACAAAAGGGTGTAACCCAAAAAAGAATGTCGGAAATATTTTTGATAACAAACTCTCAACATCGAAAAGAAATACGATCAATAAAATATACTCATACATAATACAAAATCATTAAAAAAATACATAATTTATAGTGGAGAGCAAATAGTACAGTCCCTTTACGTGAACCTTCGAACTGGCTGGGGGAAATTTGGATTTTCCGTATTTCTATCATTTTTTTTATTATACTGTGGTTAGTATTGTTGGAGGTTTCATGCATTTGTTTCAAATTAAATTATATAATTCAATACTAATTTGTACTTCCTCCGTCCTATAGGTATAGTCTACTTTCTCTTCGACGCGATTTTTAAATAGGGTTAGTTGAATAAAATTGTGGATTCCTAAAAAAAACTATTTATAATAATTTGCCAAAAAAATAATTGAATTATTTCAACGGGACAGTTCGAAAATGCATATTGGACTAAATCTATGGAATGGAGGGAGTAGTTTGTTAAAGTGGAAAGGCAGATTTGTAAAGCTGGCAGCCACACAAAATTGTTAGATCAAAACTTAATTTAATAGGATTCTAATTCAAATTAGCAGGTGAAGTGTGCATTAAAGAGAGACAATATCTTGAAGATGCCTTGTTCTGCATTAATTTATGTGGAATTAAATATGGAAATTATGTGACACTCCAATTAAATAATATCGAGTGACACCTGGGACTTGCATATAAATATAGGCTGATTTTGTTTTTATTACCTCATCAAACCTCTTTATATATGGGATTATCTGGTTTTGGTCAACTTGTGGGCCACTATTGACAAATTCATGGAAGTTTCAATTAAACTCAAATTATACAGTTAAACTTCGATAAAATAATAATATTAGGATTGAAAAAAATATTCATTTAATGAGGTTATTACTTTATCGAACATTATTTTAATGCATTGACTCATATCGGGACCGAAAAAATTAATTAACTAAACAAGATTATTATTCTATCGAATATTAATTTAACAAGGTTTAACTGTACATGAATAAATACGTTTATGGTGAATTCGATCTTGATTTATTTTAATTTTTTTTATCACAAAAGTCTTATAATGATAAAAATTTTGAGTAGTTGTAAAGACACAATCATTTGGATAAGATCACTTTGCGCAATTTAATTTTTTATTTTGAATAACTTTTCACGAATTAATCTCATTTACTCTTTTTTATGACTTATTTTAATAGTCGAACTAAAAATTTTACCTAACTTTATAGGATTGTCTGGCTCCTATTTCCTATTATCTCTATTAATATGTTAATTGTAAAAAGTTGTGTACGACGGCCTTAAAATTCAAATCATATGAGTATACAATATATGTTTACAATTGAAAATGAGATTGAAATATTATCAATTGAAAATGAGATTGTGGGACGGAAAATTTAGTAAACTAATGAACTTGTATTACTACTGAAACATATGAGTATACAAATATTATCAATATAAATACAATATATGACGAACTAAATGAAATGTAATACCTAAAATATTTGTCATTGCTCGTACCCTAATAGACACGCCAGAAATACATTATTTGTAATATTTTAAACGATATGACGTACTTAGGAACATTTATAAGCAATTATATTAAAATGTTGTGCTGCTTACAAACATCATTACCAAAACCTAATATATAAGCAACTACAATACATCACTACCACACTAGGTCAATGCTATAGGTGCCCCAAATTTGCGATAACTAAATATACAAAATATTCCACACGGTCTTTAAACGTCGAGTTTACTTTGAAGTCATACAAAAATCAATTTATGACCGGATAAGACGATTATTATGATTTTTTTTTTGGGAAAATAGTAACGCCTCTTGTAGAATCGTTGGATGTATTTTTGAGTCCGACGAAAATCATATAAGCATACATATTTCAATTCTGCGGTCACATTCGTCCCTCTATCTTTCTCATAACATTCAAATTGATAATCGATATTTCAATTGAGTCATAAAACTACACATGCTAATTTCGGTCGGAATACTCGTCCTGCTCTATGCCACTTTTTCTCAAATTTTAAATCGTAAATCAGTGTTAGCAAGGGACTCCCTCTGCTGAGTCCCTCCCTCTGAGGGAGGGGGTGAGGCGAAGGGAGGACGAATATGGCAGATGGAGTTAAGATTTTTAAGCTTATATGACTCAATTGAAAGGTAGAGAACTCGTTTGAATGCAATAGAAAAAGGTGGAGAACTAATATGATTGTTTACTCTATATTTTTCGTATTAGAAAGTACTACATCCGTCCCATTAAAGTTGGCCACATTTCACGATTGAGACGTCTCACTAAAATTGGTCACTTTTCAAATTTGGCAAATATTAGAATTAATATCATCTCTCATACTTTATCTTTTTTTCCCCTCTTACTTTATCATATATTCTCACTCATCTTTTTCTCTTCAACTATATCATCTATTCGTCTCTCATACTTTATTATTTATTACTCCCTCCGTTTTATTTTACCATGACACGTTTCTTTTCTGCGCACGAATTAAGAAAGTTGATAATAATGTACATGAAAGAATGATAAATGATAAAGTAAAGGAGAAAAGATAAATGATTTGTAAAAGAGTAAATGATAAAGCATGAGATAAAAATGATAAAGATAAATAAATGAAAAGTATGAGAGAGAAGTAAAAAAATAATAAATAATTTAGTAGTAATATTTTAGAAAGTAATTTACTTTTAAGAAAATGTGTCGTTTTAAGTGATACATCCGAAAAGAAAAATGTGTTATGTTAAATGAAATAAAGGGAGCATCTTAATTCCCATGTCCTCGTAAAGAAAGTGACCAATTATAGGGAGACCGAGTAATATTTGGGTGAGAAGAAAAGTGGAAATGCCACGTTGGCTAATAATAATATTGACATTGTAAAAACAGCGATACGTCGTCGTTGTAAAAGTCTATGCCACGTGCTCCTCCCCACCCGCATTTCCCACCACCCCCGTACAGCTCTGCACTCGATATTTATACACCCACACTCCTACAAGACGAAGAACACGGCTACATTTATTAGTTTCCAAGCCTGGAACAAATCAAACACGAAGAAAACACGCAAACAGTCTAAAACCCTTTTGCCGTTTGCAGACTTCTACTTCTGGGATTCCTCCCTTTTCGAGTTGCACTTGATATTCAGGTAAAAGATTTAATCTCTTTTTTCTCAAAACTTCTTGTTTTCGTTAGAACATGGTTTTAATTGGGTTTACTCCGCCTGCTTTTATTCATATATCTGCTGTTCATAAGTTGATTCAATGAGTTGAGATGGGAAAATGGGTTGTTTTGGTTTTTTTTTTACTCTTGTTGTGACTGTTGGATATTGTGAAAGGGTTTTGTGTTGCAGTTTCAAATAGATTGATTTGCGTTTCTTATGTAAATTTTATTAGCTTGAGTTTAGTTTTTTTTTTAAATTTCAATTTGCAATGCTTGTGTAGTTGTGTGGTTGAATCTTTATATGAATTTGTGGGTCTATTTCTCTGTAAATCTTGGGTTATTATGTCCAAATTTCTGCACATAATCTTCTCATATTCATACACTATTCATTGAACTGAGAGGGTGTTTGTGTTTGTTTGTGTGTGTGTGTGGTATTTACCTTCACCTTCAAGATTCTGTTCTCATGTTATATACTCCCTCCGTCCCATTGGATGCATCTTGTTTCTTTTGAGCACGGAGATTAAGAAAGTGTTAGTGTGGGGTGTATATTGTCCGACTTTTGGGTAATTCATTTGTGGCCACAAATTCTTTATCTTTTTTAGAAGCAAGACATTACTTATGGGACACCCCTTTCGGGAATACAAGACACCACTAGTGGGACGGAGGGAGTAGAATGTAGTGATGAATGTTCAATACTGTTCTGTTTCAGTTTGAATCCGAAAATCCGAATTATAGTGAAAGAATTGTTTGTCCATTACAGAATTGTATGGGGGTGTCATGTTCATGCCCGCTCGGTTTCTACTTCGACTTGGAGAATGCCTTTGAGTCTTTGGTTGCAAGCTCAACCAAACAAGAAGGCGATGGGAAGACTTTGCTGTCTCGATCCAGCTTCAAGGGCAAATCCGGACCTGCAAAGCTGCAGTCATTCGGTTCAGGGAAGCTCTCAAGAGAAGGATCTCTAAGGTTCAGATCAAGAAAAGCTCAAGCCATGAGATTCGTCGAAGTTCAAGCTGATGATAGTGCTAAAGGCGAAGAATCGGCCTGTCTGTTGTCTAAATCGCCCAGTTCCTTGGTTTTGGATCCGAGCAGCCCCAAGCATGAGGCTGCTATAAAGCTACAGAAGGTCTACAAAAGCTTCCGGACCCGACGAAAGCTAGCGGATTGTGCGGTTATGATTGAGCAAAGCTGGTGGAAAGTGTTGGATTTTGCAGAACTCAAGCATAGCTCCATTTCCTTCTTCGATATTGAGAAGCACGAGACTGCGATTTCGCGTTGGTCAAGGGCAAGAACCAGGGCTGCAAAGGTAATATCCGTTAAATCACTATTCGCTTTAACAAGTTTTGAGAATACAGTCATTGGATTCGATTTTTTATACCTTGTCTATTTCAGGTAGGGAAAGGCTTATCACAGAACAGCAAAGCTCAAAAGCTTGCTTTGCAGCATTGGCTTGAAGCTGTGAGTATAATTGTTACTATGGTTGGATTATTAGTCATGAGGAGCAAAATACTGATTTCAAACTTTCGTTTTTCAGATTGATCCGCGACACCGTTACGGGCACAATCTGCATTTCTATTACATGAACTGGTTAAACTCCCAAAGCAAAGAGCCCTTTTTCTACTGGTATATTAATCTCTAGAGTCTTAAGTGTTTAATTTACTGGATGTATAAAATCATCCGTCCCATAGAATCTGTCCTGCTTTCCTTTTCGGGTTGTCCCATAGAATGTGTCTTGTTTCTATAAATGATAATTTATTACAAATATTTTATTTGTGGGGCCCATCATTTTACACAACTTCACACACAATTTTCAACTCTCCTTAATAACCTTTTTGCATTTTATTATGCTAATGAAATGGTTACATATCATGCAGGCTAGATATAGGTGAAGGAAAGGAAGTTAATCTTACGGAGAAGTGTTCGCGTACGAAGCTTCATCAGCAGTGCATCAAATACCTTGGTTCGGTATGTATTTCCATCTTATCCTCGAAGCTTGATTCGTACTGTTGGGGAATTTTGTAGTGATGGGTAGTTTGTTGTTTGCAGATGGAGAGGAAGGCTTATGAAGTTGCAGTGGAGGATGGGAAGCTCCTCTACAAGGAAACAGGGGAGTTTCTGGACACTGTAGACGAACCAAAGGGTTGTAAGTGGATCTTCGTCCTTAGCACGTCCAGGACCTTATACGTCGGGAAGAAAAGGAAAGGCTCGTTTCAACACTCGAGCTTCTTGGCCGGGGGAGCCACACTGGCTGCTGGGAGGATCATAGCCGATAAAGGCGTCTTAAAGGTACTGATCAGTATTGCTCTTGTCTTTAACATTGTTTTGCTTCCGGGATTTGTTAAATAACGAACGATGCTGTGTTCGGATTTCAACAGGCAGTCTGGCCTCACAGTGGGCATTACCAGCCAACGAAGGAGAATTTTCAAGATTTCGTATCGTTCCTTACGGAGAACAATATCGATCTCAATGAAGTTGAGGTACGGAAAAAACCACCCTAAGATTATGTTATCAAATTCGAGAGCTCGTGTGCTAAATACTTCGAAATCGTATTGTTTACAGCTTGATTCTGTTGATGAAGAAGAGAGAGATTCTAACCGGAAGCACATAAGAAACATCTCCTCCGGAGATGACTTGACGGAAAACGGCTTTGAAGACTCCGCTTCCGTAATGGTTAATTCGATCGAAGAAGAAACTGTTTCTGCAACCGAGCTCACTAAGCTAATCACGGGACATGGTTCGAGTAAACTCGCTCTTCAGATACCGAGTAAGGAAGAGTTGTTAGATACGTTAAAGATCGAAACCAGGACGAGTTTCGTCCTAGAATCAACTCTGGATGAAGCAGAGGAGTCATTTATTCCTGCACAACAGAGCAACATGTGTGAAGAACTCGACGAAACTAAAGACGAGACTATTCCGGAAGAATCCATTCTACAAAGGATCAACTCACACAAAGGGATGAAATCTTACCAACTGGGAAAGCAGCTCTCTTGCAAGTGGAGCACAGGAGCCGGGCCGCGAATCGGCTGCTTAAGAGATTACCCTTCAGGGCTCCAAACACATGCTTTGGAGCAAGTAAACTTGTCTCCGAGAAGCAGGCGACGGTTGATATTCGACTTCCCTTCCCGGGCTTCGACGCCAAATGGGAGTAACCTCTCCCGGACCAGCAGCTGCAGCCTTGCATGCAGTTCTAGCCTCTGAAGGCTGACTAGTGAAAGCAGGTTCAATTCTTTGATTAGTTTCATTCTTTTACTGTGAATAGAAAGACTGGTATAATAGGGTATTCTTTGGTAATTTTTGAAGGGGAATACAATTCTTTTGTTCTTTTACTTCCCAAATGGATGGGGTGGATGGTTTAAGACTGTGTTGGCTGTCACACCCTTGAAAAGTTGAAATTCAATATAAAGATCCAATTTTTATTCTTGTTCTTTTGGCTTCTCTTGTGGTTGGCTATGGAGAATATGGTGATGGATGATTAGATGATGAGTAGTGAGTAAAGTAGTGATTCTGTGTTTCTGGTGTTGAACATGACTAGTTCAGTATTCTTGAAATTTGAAAATACTACGCCCTTCATCCAATTCATCTTGTTTCATTTTTTATTTCTGATTATTCCATTATCTTGTCGTAACTTATTTCCACACGACTACGAACTTTTTTTTTTTTGTAGAATCCGCATAATTACACACAACTTTCGACTCTTCTAAATAATGATTGAGACAAACTCATTGGAACGGAGGGAGTATGCAAGATTCAAGCCAGCTGAAGCTTAGTTGCTTGTTTGTTGTCTTAATGAACAGTCAGCAGACTAGTAGTAATAGTGTGTAGCTGTGCTTGGACCAAAATTGAGGGCCCAAAATAAGTCGGGCCTAAGTGGGGTGGTCTGATCCGATAGCCCGATGGGCTTTTGGTCGTAAAAGCCCGACTGGTATCGTGCTAATTTGGACAGCCCATTTTCTACTCTATCCACTAGTGAGCTAAAAAGAGAAACACAAGTGCAAATATAGTTAAGCAAATTGGACGAAAATTATATCTTAATTTATGAAAATTTAAGAGATATTTAATTTAGTATGTAATGTAGGTTGTCCGGCCCGGCCCATGTACAGCTCACAACCAAAACTTAGGTTATAGGAAAAGGCAAAATTATAAGAATGAAGAACAAATTCTAAGCCCAAAATAAAAAGCTTTTAGTTTTGATATTAATTGCTTTTGGCATTTAAAGAAGAGCGGGCCTCGAGTTGTAGAGGCCCGGCCCAAACATAATATACAAGAATTCGCAGTTTACGTTTGAGGATACCATTGCCGACGTTATTGGTGACAGCTGACTGGACTTCAGTTGGGACCCACAGAGTGTTTCATTGAGCTTGAAATTTGAAGGCAGATTTTCTTTTCTAATTGGCACAAATCTTTCCAAATCTATCTAATTTTGTCGGCAATTACATGTCCGAGATTGCTGTTTCTTCAAGTTTCAGACACACACTCACCTAAAATGACTCACCATTTTTATTTATTTATTTTTTTCTTGATAAAATTATCATTCTTGCAGTGAAGGAGTTTCTTCAGTCGGCTAAAGCAAACCCTGTTATTTTCTCCAAAATCTCACCTCAAGATCCAATCTTGACTGCATTTCCGCTGAAATAATTTGGGGGGTCTGCCTCAGATAAGTGGTAATTAAATCCTAAACCTTCATTTCTCTCTCTCTTCATCTTGCGATCTTGTAGCATTTGTTCTGCTGTCTTTTGAGTTCAAGATCCGAGCTTTTCTTGTTAATCTAATCTCTAGTACAGGTCAGTTTTATTACATGGTGGGCATACTTATTTATTTTCTAAATTAATCTCTTTTCAATTTCAGAGCATTCTGCTTGCTGATGCTGCTTCTAGTAAAGGCTCAAGATCCATGCTTTAGATTCTGATTTTAGTTTCTGGGAACTGAATTTGAATTTAATTTGAGGAAGTATTGGGGGTTTTGATTAGATGAAAGAACTGAATCCAACAGATCCAATTGGCCAAAACGCCATAAAGTTGATAAGCAATGTGTGTTTCTCAGTGTTTGTCTTCTCAGTGCTGATCTTTAGTGTTATTGCAATCACATACCAACCCCCTGATCCATGGGAGTCAGCTAGGGCCCTAACTAAGGTTTTCACCGACGTCGAAAACGCCACCTTTCAAACCGATTCATCCGTGCTTAAAACCGGTGAGGATATTGCCTTTGGACCAGCAGCTAGCCCTATAGGATCAGTAGCTTCTATAACCGAATCCACCATAGAGAAATCCGAGGGGGAAATAAGCAAGAATTCGACCTTGAAATCGGGTTGTGAGGATTTATCGGTAGTCAATTGCTCGGATCCGATGGTCTTGATCGCGATCCAGAGGTTTAACCTTAAAAATTTTAAAGCCATTGTGTTCTTGGAGTATCAAACTCCGGTGAATGGATCTAAGCCCGACGAATGTGATGTTTCTTGGAGGTTTAGGAACCGGAAGGAGAAGTCTTGGAGGCGGTATAGGGATTTTCGTAGGTTTAAGATCGGTTTCAAGGATGATTGTAGCTATAAGGTGGTCCGGACGGGGCGTTGGCACTCTGGTGTGAATGCTCGTCGTTTTAGGAGTAGGGCGAACGGTACTAGTAACGGTACTTCAAGAGCGAAAGTTTCTCCATCGGTTAGGGATGATGAGATCAATGACACTATACCCGTTTTGGGATCGGATTCAGCCTTTAGGAAAGGGAAATACTTGTATTACTCAAGAGGAGGTGATTATTGTAAAGGAATGAATCATTATATGTGGAGCTTCCTTTGTGCACTAGGTGAAGCAAAGTACTTGAACCGGACTTTGGTGATGGATTTGAGCATTTGCTTGGCTTCTACTTACACGAAGAGCAAGAAAGACGAGGAGGGGAAGGATTTTCGATTCTACTTTGATTTTGAGCATTTGAAGGAAGTGGCTTCAATAGTGGAAGAAGATGACTTTCATAGAGATTGGAGGAAGTGGAACAAGAGCCATAAGAAGAAAGTCCCTCTGAAGAAAGTCGATAGCTATAAAGTGACTCCGATGGAGCTAACGAACGATAAAAGCACGATTATATGGAGGCAATTCGATGGCCAAGAACCCGAAAACTATTGGTATCGTGTTTGTGAAGGGGATTCCGCTAAGTACATCAACCGGCCATGGCAAGCGATATGGAAGTCGAAGAGGCTAATGAACATCGTGTCGGGGATTAGTGGGAGTATGGATTGGGATTATGATGCAGTTCATGTGGTTAGAGGGGAGAAAGCTCAGAACAAGAAGCTATGGCCTTATCTTGATGGTGACACGTCTCCGGAAGCCATTGTTGCGAAGCTTCAAGGGGAGATTGCACCGTGGAGGAACTTGTATGTTGCAACGAACGAGCCGTTTTACAACTACTTTGATAAGCTGAGGTCTCATTATAAAGTTCATTTGCTTGATGATTATCAGTACTTGTGGGGGAATGGTAGTGAGTGGTACAATGAGACCACGGAGCTCAACGGGGGAAGCCCCGTTGAGTTCGATGGCTACATGAGGGTCGAAGTCGATACGGAGGTGCTTTATAGGGCCAAGAAGAGGGTGGAGACGTTCCATGACTTGACTAAGGATTGTAAGGATGGGATCAATACATGCTAAGTAGAGAGGTGATTGTGATTGCATTTGTATGTGTTTCCATTCTTTGCTTATAGATTGGTTGTTTTGGTTCAACACATGTTCTTTAATTTGTTGTGGATTTTACTAGATGGCATTGTTGTATGTTTGATGTTCCATGTTGTAATGTCTGGTGTTGAAAGCAAATCTTCATATGACGAACTATTTGGTGGAGTGATGAACTCAGACATACACGATTATGAGTTCGATAGTGACTGCAGATTTTTCTCTTAACAATTCGTCTACTTAATCAACTATTGAGTGCGAGTGTGTCGTGATTGCTACAATGCTGTCTCTGAGCATGAGCTCGAGCGGGGCGGCCGTCGATGCGGATCTTGATGGCAGTTGGAAATACCAAATTCATGGTATATGGAAGGACAAATGTGGGCTAGTGTTCTTAGGTTTAAAGTATAATTGCAATAATTAGATTTGAATTTAATATGAATTTCAAAAAGTCATTTTTGACTAAATTAAGTACGGCAACTCTTCAACTTTTTATTAATTTTTGTTCACACTATTTTTATATTTAATATAATAAATAACGAACAGCATATTTATTCAACATAAAAAAATATTAACGAATATTTTTATTTATTTAATTTTTTAAGTTCTATGCCATTATTGAACAGGTAATCATAAATCAAATCCACCTAGCCCTAATTACCCCACCATTATCATTATCCGCCCACTTTATTTTCCCTCCAGTTTTCTCGCTTCACTTACTTGTACACCGCGCTTTACATGCTCGTACATTCTCTCTCGCGTTGTGATATAAAACGGATTGGACAAAAATATCCCCTGCTAATGCTATATCGATAGATTTATAGGCACCTTCTCAGCGTGTTTTCTATGTGAGAGAAACAGAAAGAGAAAGGTTGGTAATCAACACAGCGCCACCTCCGAGGGCAAATATCAGATAGAAATTAAAAAAAAACCCTAACCGCCGCCGACTCAGTACGATGGATGCCGAGTCGACTCAGCTCCAGCAAGCGCAACTGATGGCGATTCTGGGGCAGGACCCGGCGCCCTTCGAGACCCTAATCTCCCATCTGATGTCCTCCGCCAACGAGCAGCGTTCCCAGGCCGAGGCGATCTTCAATTTGCTGAAGCAGAACGATCCGAACTCGCTCGCGTTGAAGCTCGTCCACCTCCTCTCCTCGTCCGTCCACCTCGAGTCGCGCGCCATGGCGGCCATCCTCCTCCGGAAGCAGTTGACCCGGGACGAGTCGTTCATCTGGCCGAGCCTCACCGAGACGACTCGCTCCACCGTGAAGAACGTCCTCCTCTCCGCTATCCAGAAAGAGGAATCGAAATCTATCATTAAAAAGCTATGCGACACCGTGTCGGAGCTTGCGTCCTCGCTCATCCCCGAGAATCAGTGGCCGGAGATTCTGCCGTTTATGTTTCAATGCGTGACTTCGAGCTCGCCGAAGTTGCAGGAATCCGCTTTCCTGATGTTCTCTCAATTGGCTCAATTCATTGGGGAAACGTTGATTCCGTATATCACCGACCTTCATACGGTCTTCCTGAATGTGCTGAATAATTCCTCCGATCCGAATGTGAAGATTGCTGCGTTGAGCGCGGTAATCAATTTCATCCAGTGCTTATCGAGCTCGAATGATCGGGATAGGTTCCAGGATTTGTTGCCGGCGATGATGAGGACGTTGACCGAGGCTCTGAACTCCGGGCAAGAAGCCACCGCGCAGGAGGCCTTAGAGCTTCTAATCGAATTGGCCGGAACGGAGCCGCGGTTTCTGCGTAGGCAGATTGTCGAGGTGGTCGGTTCGATGCTGCAGATAGCGGAGGCGGAGAGCTTAGAGGAAGGCACGCGTCATTTGGCTATCGAATTCGTGATTACTCTTGCGGAAGCGCGGGAGAGAGCGCCCGGAATGATGCGCAAATTGCCCCAATTTATTAGCAGGCTCTTTGCAATATTGATGACTATGCTTACGGATGTGGAGGATGATCCGGCGTGGCACAGTGCAGAGACTAAGGATGAAGACGCGGGCGAGACGAGCAATTACAGCGTTGGGCAGGAGTGTTTGGATAGGCTTGCAATCTCTCTTGGTGGGAACACTATTGTTCCAGTGGCATCTGATCAGTTACCGGCTTATTTGTCCGCACCCGAGTGGCAGAAGCATCATGCTGCCCTCATTGCTCTTGCACAGATTGCAGAAGGTTGTTCCAAGGTAAAGATGTCTCCTTCACTTTTCAAGCTCACCGAAATTCTTACTTGAATTTAGATTTTTGGATTTACTTGTTTCTTGGGAGCACAATTTTGGTGATTATTGTTGTGCAAAGTTGCTTTCTTTTTGCTTATGAACATGTAAAATGTTGTTTGGGTTGATTGAATTTGTTAATAATAGTTGCTATTCTTAAATTTGCAATGTGTGATTTGTCATTTTAGGATTAGTTGTAGCTCCATAGTATAGCTGATCCTATTTTTCTCTTCTGTTATGAATTATGGTACGAAAGCAGCATAATTATAGCATTATCTTTTAGTCTTGTACTTTTAATGTTTACATGGTCTGATTGACTGCCTTCCTCATTAACAGTGCATGACAGTTGTTGCTCTTTACTGGTTCTTTAGCAATATTGCTGAATTTAATTGACACAGTTACGAAACTCTTTTCGTATAATTTTGATTGCTGGTTTCAAAAGGCTTTGATTTTGTTGGAATTTTCCTTTCTGGTCAATCAGAAAGTTGCCTACAGATCGAGAAACAAATTTGCTGTAAAGCTCTTTTATTGACATATTTCCTTTTGTCATTCATTATTGTAGGTGATGATTACGAATTTGGAGCAAGTATTGAACATGGTTTTAAATTCTTTTCAACATCCTCATCCTCGTGTGAGATGGGCTGCTATTAATGCAATTGGCCAGCTGTCAACTGATCTGGGTCCAGACTTGCAAAATACATACCATCAGCAAGTGCTGCCAGCGCTAGCTGCAGCTATGGACGATTTCCAAAACCCTCGTGTACAGGTTTGTACTCTACATAATTATTATTTAAAAATTCAATGAATGCTTCGTCATCTGATTTTATTTAGTATTTCTCTTTCAATTTCAAGAAATGGTCGATAGGCTGAAACTGAAACCCGACATGGTCATTTAGTCTTTACATATGTGTGTGTTCATGTATCAGCAAGAGCATGATTGTAAGAAGATTGCCACGTGCCAAGTTTGTCGGAAATTTGTTTTGGGTTTGCGACACCAACCATTAACAAACTAGTTTTGAACATATCTCTGTTAGCATAATAACTGAAGGAAAACTGCTGTTACATTACATACAGCTCAAACTGTAATTCTCAAGACATATAGTGGAAGATTGGAAACATGTATGGCTAGTTTGTGCTTATATTTGCACATAATAGCCTAAGTTGCATGTCGACGTTCTCCCACCCTAACCAAGATTTAGATTTGGATGCTCCTCATTGTGCGCCAATTCGTAGTTCTAGTCTCTAGCAATTAATGATCTTTATTTTGCTTTTGCAGGCACATGCAGCTTCAGCTGTTCTGAACTTCAGCGAGAACTGCACTCCAGAAATCTTGACTCCTTACTTGGATGGGGTTGTGCACAAGTTACTCATATTGCTGCAGGTGCAAATAATTTAGAACAGAGCATATGCTAAATGACTTGCATGAAACTTTTTACTCTGTCAGAGCACATGTTATCTTTCTAAACCAGTTTTGTTGTTGCAGAACACCAAACAAATGGTGCAGGAGGGTGCCTTAACTGCATTGGCTTCAGTTGCAGATTCATCTCAGGTATACGAATGTTTTATTGGTCAATAGGTAAGTACTTGTTGCTCTATTTATTTGCTGAATTACTGGTTGTTCTGGCAGGAACTCTTCAAGAAATATTATGAGGCAGTTATGCCTTACTTGAAAACCATCTTGGTTAATGCAACAGACAAGTCTAATCGCATGCTTCGTGCAAAAGCAATGGAGTGCATCAGCTTGGTTGGGATGGCTGTTGGTAAGGATATATTCAAGGAGGATGCTAAGCAGGTATAGAACCAGTGACTCAGTTCTGGCTTTTCTTACTTTTTGTTGTTGCCTTTTTTGCTTCATGAATTTCTTCCTAAGTAGTACACTTTGAATTTATCATATCATACTTTCTATAGATGTATTATAACTTGGCGAAGCATTGCCACTGTGAGACTGATTTTTTCTTTTGTTTTTCTAATTCAAGGTCATGGATGTTCTTATGTCGTTGCAAGGCTCTCAAATGGAGACAGATGATCCCACTACTAGTTATATGTTACAAGTATGTCATGCTTGCCTGGATACTTAGGAGCCCGAATGTCTTCATGTAATTATGTTATTTGCTGTAACTAATATGTGTTGCCTTCTTTTTCTTCTGTAGGCATGGGCAAGGCTTTGCAAGTGCTTGGGACAGGATTTCTTACCTTACATGAGCGTAGTTATGCCTCCGTTACTACAGTCTGCCCAGCTAAAGCCTGATGTAACCATTACATCTGCCGACTCTGACGATGAAATTGACGAATCAGATGATGAAAGGTATTCATTTATATATTTCCGTTTTGTGTAAACCATTCCTTTAAAGACACTTAACTGCACGTGGGAACCCCCAAAGTCAACCACTTGTGATCTGGAAAAGTTGAACCTAATATATTTAATCGTATATTTCTTGGCTATGTATTATAATTCTCAACCCATGAATTAACTGAATTAGGTGCTATGTCTAAACTCATCATGCTTAATTTTGTCTTTTGTCACTCACCGGTGATGTGTTGATTCAAATCTTTTACTGTATTTCAGCATGGAAACCATCACTCTAGGTGATAAAAGAATAGGAATTAAAACTAGTGTCCTGGAAGAAAAGGCCACTGCTTGCAATATGTTGTGTTGCTATGCTGATGAACTTAAGGAAGGCTTCTATCCATGGATAGATCAGGTTGGTGGATGTACGTTGGTTTTGCTTTGTGTATGATAGTTGGAACAGCTTCAGATGTAACTGGCTGTCATCATTGGTATAGGTTGCGCCAACTTTGGTTCCCCTTTTGAAATTTTATTTCCATGAAGAAGTTAGGAAGGCTGCTGTTTCAGGTAATATAGGTTTGCTTAAGTTGTTCTACTTGTAGTCTATACTGTTATACGCGTTCATGAATGTTGACTGTTAAATTCTAGCAATGCCGGAGCTACTGCGATCTGCAAAACTGGCTGTTGAGAAAGGGATTGCGCAGGGCCGTAATGAGACATATGTTAAGCAGCTGGCTGACTATATAATTCCTGCCTTAGTAGAAGCTCTACATAAGGTGCTGTCTAGCATTCTATTTTGAAACAAACTAATTCTGATTGCAATGATTGATATGTGCCTAGTTACACTTTTAAAAACTATTTTGTATCTTGCAGGAGCCTGATACAGAAATATGTGCAAATATGTTGGACGCACTGAATGAATGTGTGCAGGTGGGTGCTATGACTATCTTGTTAATATTTTATCGAACATAAATTATTGGGCCAAGGACTAACCAGTTGGTCCGGTTATCATCCTGTATGCCTGCTGAAAAGCTGGATGCAAAGACCATGACTAACTTGAATTTATGCATCTTGTTGGAAACTGCTCAGTTTGTTTCACAAATATAAAAGAGACTATGAGTGCGATGTGTTTATAGTAGCTAGCTAGTTTTTTCATCTTCAGGGGTTTTTTTGTGTATGCTGCTTGTACTTGCTGTTTTTGTCTTTGAGCTAAGGCCCATGCTCCTTAAATTGATCAATTGGCATAGAGTTGGTCTTTAACTGTTATATCAGCTTTTCTCTTCATTCATGATATATTAGATAGCTAGTTTTCTGGTTAGCCAATTCAGCGAGAAACCTTGGTGCCATTTTGGAGCTTTTATTTAGAATATATGTCGGATATGGTATTACTCCATATCTACTAGAGCTAGTTGAATATTATCTTATATTACTTGCTCCTAATAGGATTTCAATGAAAAATCCCAAGTGTTTTACTCATGTTCTGAAATTTCTTTGCTAACCGTTCATCATGTTACTCTTTAGATTACTGGACTGCTTCTAGACGAGGGCCAGGTTAGAAGCATCGTTGATGAGATAAAAAGGGTGCTTACAGCTAGCTCAAGTAGAAAAACTGAGAGAGCTGAGAGAGCCAAGGCTGAAGATTTTGATGCCGAGGAGGGAGAATTTCTAAAGGAGGAAAACGAACAAGAAGAACAAGTGTTTGACCAAGTTAGTCTTTTTCTTTTCGGCGATCTTCAGATATGATGGCCTATAATTGAGTTCTTTCCTATTTGTAAATATGTTAAAATTCAATACTGAGAATTATGAGTTTTTTTTTTCGTGGTTCAGGTTGGTGAAATCTTGGGAACCTTGATTAAAACATTCAAGGCCGCGTTCTTGCCTTTCTTTGATGAATTGTCATCATATCTGATGCCAATGTGGGTGCGTACTATTTGCCACTTCCCCTTTGGTTAAATAGGATCATGGGGATTTAAAGAAGATGATTTAACATTATTATAAATTAATCGGCCTCTTAGCTTTTCCATATTCACGTCTAAGGTTACTTTTATTGCAGGGTAAGGATAAGACGGCTGAAGAGAGAAGAATTGCTATTTGCATTTTTGACGATGTTGCTGAGCAGTGCCGTGAAGCAGCTCTCAAGTATGTATGAATGCCGTAAATTTGGATTTTTGGGCTGTGTAGTTTCTTATGAATTTCTTTTATTTTAACTAGGTATTACGATACATATCTTCCTTTCCTCTTGGAAGCATGCAATGATGAAAATGCAGATGTTCGCCAGGTTAGCTTAATCAGTACTATTTTCATCCAGTGCCACTATGCTATTTGTACGTTTCTGAATTGCCTAACTATTATTCTCAGGCCGCTGTATATGGACTTGGCGTGTGTGCCGAGTTTGGTGGTTCTGTGTTTAAACCACTTGTAGGAGGTAAGATGTGCTTGTAGATTTTATTTTATTATTTTTATTTTTTGTTGCATGCTTATTTTGGTAATTTATTTTGTTCAGAGGCTCTTTCAAGGCTCAATGTAGTTGTCCGGCATCCGAATGCTTTGCAGCCAGATAATGTGATGGCATATGACAATGCTGTTTCAGCACTGGGAAAGATATGCCAGTTCCATCGTGACAGCATTGATTCAGTTCAGGTATTTGCTTACTTTGGTATTTTTGAATAAATTATTATTACATTATCAGAATGATATAGTGACGAAGGGTATTTAAGAGGCAATAGAAAGGGAAACCACTTATGCTATTACTGATTATCAAGAATAACAAATTCAGTTCCAGTAATAAGTAAAAACCTTAGAAGCTCTAAACCTTCAGCCAAAGCGTAAAGGTGTAGCCTGCTAGCAAATATACAAACTCAATCCTATATTATCTATATAATTCATACATCAGACAACATAGGGCCCAACCACTTTTAAGTATTCATCTCTCCATGCAAACCTTTTAAGTATCTGTTTCTTCATTATCACACAAAAATCAATATACATGTGCAGTTCAAAACAGAACCAAAACTTCCCCAAAAGATCCGAGTGTTGAATGGTTTGTTAGATTTTGATTGGAATACATTAATCATATGACTGTTTGCAATCTGCACGAAGAAATGCTTAAAATATCCAAATTTAAAACTACTACCTCCGTCCCATTCAGCTTGTCTCCTTTCTTTTCAACACGGTTATTAAGGAGAGTTAAAAGTTGTGTGTAAATGAGTGGGTCCCACAAAAGAAAAGTGGGTAGTTGTGTGTAAATAAATTGCTATTTTTCTAAGAGGACAAGATGGATGGGACATCCTGAAAAGAAAAGTAAGACAAGATGAATGGCACGGAGGGAGGAAGGAGTCTGTCCAACTAATATTTGTCTAGCTCTGAAGTGCTCTTTTGTCTGCCCGGTCGGTTAATATAGTGTTTCTAGCTTAGTTAAAGCATTTCCTAAAGCCCGTTTCCATTATAGGTTATTCCTGCCTGGTTGAATTGCTTGCCACTTAAAGGTGATCTTATCGAAGCGAAAGTTGTTCACGAGCAGCTTTGCTCAATGGTTGAGAGGTGGGCACTTGAATTATTTACCTCGTTTTCGTGTTATATCTTCATTTTCGTACAACAATCTTTTTTCCCGTTACAGGTCCGATACGGAAGTCTTGGGTCCCAACAACCAGTATCTTCCTAAAATTGTTTCCGTATTTGCTGAGGTTAGTTTCCTCTGCCAATTGCGGATCCAAGAAGTTACTATCATTAGATTAATCGAGTATGCAAGTGTAGTCGCCTAAGTTGTTCAAACTTCTCTAGTATGTGATGCTTTTGTGGGTGCTGAAATTGATTCTATACGTATATCTGGAGCAAGTTTGAGTAGTCATATTTGTTGTTGAGTCTTTCAATATCTTTCCGTTGCAGGTTATTTGTGCAGGCAAAGATCTTGCTACCGAACAAACTTGTAGTCGAATGATTAATTTGTTGAGGCAGCTACAGCATTCGCTGCCTCCGGCCACCCTAGCCTCAACGTGGTCATCCCTGCAGCCCCAGCAACAGCTCGCGCTGCAGTCGTTTCTGTCGTGATAAAGTGCTCGTATTTAATCTCATTCATATATTGTTCTTCGTCGATTCTTTCTGATGAGAGATGTCGTTGCGTTCGTTCATCTGCAAAATGGTTTGTGCATCAACATGTTGGTTGTGTTGGCTGAAGCTTGGAAGCGTTAATGTATACTACTATTTATGTTGGATGATGTGTATAAAGCAGTTCTGAATCTCTCTCTCCGGACTGAAGGAAAAATGAGTTTTTTTTCTTTCTTTTTTAATTTTTTTTTGTCCTCCTCTCTCTCTCTCTCTTTGGAGTGGATTCATGAGAATTTTTGTTTGGTTTAATTGTGGTAAGGGGCAAGTCCTGTCGCAGTTTGGGTCTCATGTTATGGCAGTTTGTTGTTGCATAATGATTTTGATAATACATGCTTATTTATTTTGTTGTCTTTTTGATCAAATGTCTATCAAAGATTGAAATTTGGTAGTGGTAATGACATACTCGATTGTCGGACATGGAAATGAAAATAGTGTGGTGTAGTGAAATGTGAAAATTTTAATTTTGAGGGTGTGAATATACAATTTATAGAGGATGTAACTATAACTTTTTAAAAAGTACTACTTGCTATTAGTGACGTTTTTTTTTTCGGTATTAAAATTGAGAGATTATGTAAAAAGTATAAGAGAGGGGTAGATAATAAAGTAGGAGGGAGATGAGTGTGATAATGTGAGAGTATGGGAGAAAAGATGGGTGAGATAATAAAAGTAATAGAGATGAAATGATAAAGTAGGAGAGAGAAAATGAGTATAATAATGAGAATAGATGATAAAGTTGGAGAGATAAGATGATAAAGTAGGAAAAAATAGTGACTTTTTATTAATTTGGGATGTCGTCACTTATAATGGAACGCCCGAATTAAGAAAGATCGCCACTAATAGCGGAACGGAGGTAGTATAAAGTAATTTTTAATGTATTTAAAAATCTAGGGGTCCGGTGGACTCATGGACAACCCCTAATTCGCTTATATCTGATAGAGCATGTTAAATTTTTTAGAATGTTCATATTTTCTTTTTCTTTTTTGTTTTGTTTTTTGTGATCGTCTAATAAAAATTGAAATTTGGTAGTGACAATTACATACTCGATTGTCGGACATGGAAATGAAAATATTTTGTGATGTCGAAGTATCGGCACCAGGGGCAAAGACCCAAAAATTATACTTTAGGAAGTGAAATTTTTAATTTTTAATTTTTGGGGTGTGAATATACAATTTATAGAGAATGTAAGTGTAACTTTTTAATAAGTATAGAGTAAACTTTAGCGTATTTAAAAATCTAGGGGGTCCGGTGGATAAATGGACGACCTAATCCGTTTATGTCGTATGTTGAAGTTTTCAATGTGTCCGTATTTTCTAGCTTATGATTGACCATCAAAACCAAGATACTTATCATCTTCTAACATTTGACTTTCTATTATTACCAAACCTATCCTACAACAAGTGGCATTCTTTAATAATCCTCAATTTCATCAAACTAATCCTTCCCCCTCAAACACATAAACCTTAAAACGTGTTGAGCAATACCCACTACTTGATCAAACCCTTGTCATGCATAGGACTAACAACAAAACCCTCCATTGTAAAATCAGACATCCACTCACACAAAGACAACTCTCTATAAATAAATTCCAACCAAATCAAACAAAACCAAACACCCTCTATAACACACCCTCTTATCTCCTCTTCCCACCAATCCCACCACCAATGGAGCTCCAATTCCACACCCCAAACAGCCATGTGAGGCACAAGCCAAGAACCCGGAGCTCCAACCGAAGCAAGTTCGTAGGCGTGAGGCAGAGGCCCTCCGGGAAATGGGTAGCGGAGATCAAGAACACGAGCCAGAAGATCCGGATGTGGCTGGGCACATTCGACACCGCGGAGGAGGCTGCACGCGCCTACGATGAGGCTGCATGCCTCCTCCGCGGCTCAAACGCAAGGACCAACTTCTTCAACACCGCCCCTTCCAACCCCGCGCTATCGTTGAAGATCCGGAACCTTCTCAACCAGAAGATAAGCTTGAAGAAAGGCTCCCCCCTCCTCCTCCTCCTCCTCCTCCTCCCTCATCTAGCAACAGAGCAAGAAACTGCAGCAATCAAGAAACTAAGGCAGTTTCTTTGAATCTTTCTTCAAGTAGTACTAATCATTACAGCTATTTGGATCAAGTTTCTGCTTATGCGATGGATCATGACAAGATTAGCCTTCAGCAAGATGGCTTCTTTGTCCCTAAGGGAGAAGGCTTGGTGATGAATGAGGGGCAGTTTGGTGACTTCAAGTTCATGAATGGAAGCATGGAGTGTGATGATTCCTTTTGGGATATTCCTACTCTTTGCCAAATGTTCTGCCAAAGTTGAAAATCTCCCTTTTTAGCTTAGTAGTTTAGTTCCTACTTGGAATTCTGCCACCTCCAAAGAGATGGACAAGTTATCTTGTCTGAATTAGACGCATTTAGTGAACCTTTTTGGTCTTGATTCTTCCTATGTTTATGTCTGCCTTGCCTTAAAGTTATTGGTTTAAAAGGGTTCTACTTCAATGACTGTCAATTGCTAGGAAACACACTTGATTTTGATGTGTAATACGTGTGAAAGATGACATCTTTAGGGATCGACGATCGTAATTTGCTAAACGATAACCATCGACTAACTAATTCATCATCAAGTATTTACTTGCATCAAACAATAGTACTTCCTTCGTCCCATTGTAGTTGTCCAGTATTCCTTTTCGGGCCGTCCAATTGAAGTTAAACAATAGTACCATCGACGATCGTAATTTGCTAAACGACACACACATTTTATTTAAAGGATTAACATCTTTATACAACTCTACATATGACAAACAATTATTCTTAAAAACCATAATGAAAGAAAGTGTACAACTTCGGTGGGACAGAGGGAGTAATATTTTGTGATTCAAGAATTCGCAAGAAAATAAGTAAAATCTTTAAACATCCTGTATAGTTAGTTGGACAAAAAAAATTGCGAGAGAGAGAAAGAAAAAGGAGGGAGGGAGAGAGAGGGGAGTGGAATTACACGGAAGAAAAGCACAAAGAAGGGCATGTAATGGGTGTGGAGCCACGTCATTTCCTTAGCTTCCCTTCCGACAATAAAAACACCAAATTTGAATCCAATGCTCTTAATACTAACCTCAAACAACTCCTTCAATTCTCACCGCTTCCCGTTTCTGTACAAATCATTCAGTTGCGTTATTTACTTTTACTTTTCCTGCCCCCTTCATTTACTACAGGTATAATTAAAATTCATTGCTCAATTGATTACGGCGGGTGAAGAGAGATGTAGCCCAGTCCATTAATTGCTCAGATTTTGCTGAATTCTGCGTTTTCGTGCTTGATTCTTGTCTCCTTTGCTCGTTTCATTAAATAGGGTTTTTGGGTTCGTGTCTTTTATTGTTTTTGTGCTTTTCTGTGTTTTTTTTTTTCTCTCTTTCTCTCTTGTCAAAAAGTTGGCTGCTTTTTTATGTTGGCAAGCATCGATTTCTGTGCGTTATCTTGAAGTGTGAAGGGAGTTCTCTGCTGGGACGAGGTTCGTCGTGCTATTGATTCGGAAAAAACTCAAAACCCTATTCTTCGCTTTACTGAATGAATATGAAATTATTAGATGGGATTGAAATTCTATCTTGGGTGAATTTCAAAGTCTTTTCTTTGGAATTGATCGTGTTGTTTACAAAATTGCAATCTTGCTGTTGTATCTACCAACCGATTGACCAAGAAAATGAACAGTGTTGTTGTTTATTTCATCTTTTGAAGGAAGAAAAGTAGTAGGGAGAATTGGGTTTTCATTATTACCTTTTTGTCATTCGTCTTTTGTGTTTCAATTGGTGTTTACTTAGATGGCCAACTTGATGGAAGCATCTTCTCATGACTGTATCTTGAATCTTGGTTACTGTTTTTTGAACCTTTTCGGCGCTGTTTAGTTTCATATGATGATATTGACTTATTGCTGTTTTTGTTTCTCTCATTAGTCCAATTTCTTAAAGATTTGGGAGTGTAGTTGTTGTGGAGAGATTGTCTTTTTCACTCATTAGCCCGATTGTAATCAAGGTCGTTATCGAGAAGAATGTCTGGTGGGGAGGCCAGGAAACTCTCAAATCAAGATATACAACTGGTGAGCTTTCGAAATTTGATTGGTTTGAGTGACTGTTGCAGATACTTACTATGTAAGATAAAAAATAGAAAGGAGAAGTTTCAATGTACATTACTTTTCGCTGTTACGTAGAACAAGTTTTGGTGAATGACACTGGATATATGTGAACTTTTACTTGAATACAAAATTATGAACACTAGTGGATTTAAATGTTTTTTTTTTGTGTGATCTATTTCTTTCTCAGGTGAAAAATCGTATTGAACAGTGTCTTCAGCATTACATGAACAAAAAGGAAGTTATTAATACTCTAATCGTTCAGGGCAACATTGAGCCATGCATTACTGATCTAGGTACGCTTATCTAATTCCGTCTCATATATGTTTATCGGGGAATTCCTGGAGCACCTATATTTGAAATTGCAAACAACTTATCTCAATATGTTTATACGCCCAAATTAATGTACTTCTACAGAATACGTCACTTATTCCTACCTAGGTAGTTCTGTGCTTGTTTGTTTGTGCTGGATTTGGAGGCAGTACGGAGTGTAAAAGTGAACTTGCTCTTCTTGATCTTTTCTCATATTCGACTTTGAAGCTATAGGGAATAAAACTCTAGGAAGATAATTTGCAGATGTAAGGTTTTCTCTGGCTCATAGTGGACATCATTAGTACAATCTACGAGAGAGATTAACCCATCATTAGAGAGTGTAACATAAAATTATCCTAAATGTCGATGTAGGGAGGCTATTTCACTTGCTCAAGACTGGTGTTCAGAATAGAAACACATATAGTTCATTTTTAAGTTGGTCTTTAAATAAGTAAGGAAGTTACAAATGTTTGGAATTTCAAAAGAGAAGAAAGTCCCTGCACCTCCCGTCTCATCTGCATCGTAATTTTCGTATGAAACCTTATGGAACTCAGTCGGAAAGATAAAAACATTTGTTAGTGCGCTGTTATTCATCCCGATTGTTGTGTTGAGCATTATTCTATGCTATTGTTGTTTTGTCGAGAATATTAAATTGAATGAATGTTGATTAAAGTGCTGCGGAATTCCCCCTTTTGCCTATTAACTTTTGTGTAAATGTCTCGTATTATATGCACGTCCCTACGTTTAATACCATTGCTGCTTGTTTCCAGTTTGGCAGAGGCTCGAAGAAGAAAATCACGAATTTTTCAAGGCTTATTATCTCAAGTTGTTGGTGAAGGAGCAAATAATGGAATTCAACAGGTTGCTTTCGGAACAGGTTAATCTGATGCATAGAACTGGATTAAGTGGGATTACTCCTTTCCTTCCGCCTAACGGATCACATGTTTCCCCAAGTAAGAACAATGTTCCTTTGGATTTTGGCGAATTCAGTCAATTTTTATACGACAAAACAAAATCGTATGTGCTGTTAAACGTTTAAGAAATTAATATAACATTTAATATGAATTTTACAGCACAGCATATCTCAACAACTTGTCCTGCACAAAATTCGAGGCATATGAAAACAGAGACCATGCAGCAAGCAAATATGTTTAATAGTTGTGGATCAGCAGCAATCCACTCATCTCTGCAAGGAGCTATTAACGGGTCGGTTCACAGTAGAAAGATCGACGTTTCTCCAAACCTACTCTTGTCCCAAAACTCTGATATGGGGTTGTCTCAAATGATAAACGGGAAGAGCGTCAAAACAGAGGCCGGATATGCTGGTAGTTCACCTTTCGCTTTCAGTCCACCAACCAATTATCTGGAATCACGTCCGCTGATGGGTGATGCGTCTGTGTCGTCTTTCAGTAGCGTAGATTCTAATGCACAGCACCTTAACGACACTCTTTTGGACGGCGATACTTCCTCCTTCGGGTTTTTTGCACACATGCCACAAAGCTTCGCTGACCTCGCTGCTGATTTCACTAACGGTTCTGGTCTGCCCTCTCTCCCTCTCAACTCTTTACAGTTAAAACTAACTTGGGCTTATGAAATTATTCTTGTATGAAATTTTCGCCTATTTCGTTTTACGTTCTATTTATAAGGGAACTCTTCTTACTTCATATTTGTGCATCAGATTTACTAGAGAGTTACTGTAGGCCTCCCTTCATACCATCTGATGGCAACAACTTTGTGAATCCACATGGTGGGTACAGTTCTTGCTTCGTTTTATCACTTATATATCATATATGCAACTGAGCTTCTACTCTCATCTTCAGGGGATGTCGAGAATCTGGACCCAGAATCTGAAAGTCTGAGATTCCACTGCTTTGGCGGCGACTGATGGACGTTACAAAGGTATTCTTTCTCTCAACTTTTTAGTCATGACAAATGAGAATCTGTTTAATTTATATTCCTTTCTTTGTTTCTCCATGTTATATGAACTTGCTGCCTATGTGGAGTAATCTTTGATATGTTATTACTTAAGAAGTGCATTGAGATAACTCCATGATCAGACAGTTCAAGATGTGTTTAAGGAAATGTAATGAAGCATATGGCTGTTGTTGGTCTCTATTTGTTGAGATTTTTCGTCGTCGTACAGTGTTATCGATATATGACTATGTGAATGTGATTGTTGTGGTGCAGGGGAGGTAGGAGTGCAGCTTCTTATATATCTGGCTTAATACAAAAAAATTGCTTCACTTGAATCATCTCAACACTTGTAGTTTTGATGTTTGAGTCAGCTTGCTTACTTGGTTTTGATTTTTGGGTGCTTTAGTTGTATGCAAAATTTGTTAGGTTCACCTATAATTTGTATAATGTTGCTAAATCTGTATAAATAGGCCAGTGTGTTTACATTTTTTTGTTTTCTTGGACATACAAGTAATAGACAACATTGCAGATCCACCAAATTCTTCTTCTCACATCATCTTTCAAAGGCAACACCAATTCCTCAAAATCAAACAAAAACATAAGAATACAAGCGTTCTCGATTCTCAGAGGAGCGAGAAATACCAACTAAGATACATGCTCGTGGTTTACTCTAATAGTCTTCATGTTCCTCTTCTTCATCCCCACCCTCAGCACCAACTTCTTCATAGTCCCTCTCTAGAGCAGCCAAATCCTCACGAGCTTCACTAAACTCCCCTTCCTCCATCCCTTCCCCGACGTACCAATGCACGAACGCCCTCTTCGCGTACATGAGATCAAACTTGTGATCAATACGTGAAAACACTTCAGCCACCGCGGTGTTGTTGCTGATCATGCACACAGCTCGTTGCACCTTAGCCAGATCGCCTCCCGGAACCACGGATGGCGGTTGGTAGTTGATCCCACACTTGAAACCAGTAGGGCACCTGCAAATACACAAATCTTGAAAACCCATTCTTTCATTTGATTAGTATACACAACTATAGTCTATATAAGCAAGTTTGTTTTACCAATCAACAAACTGAACAGTTCTTTTAGTCTTGATGGCTCCCACAGCTGCATTGACATCCTTAGGCACAACATCCCCACGGTACATCAAGCAGCAAGCCATGTACTTACCGTGCCTCGGATCGCACTTAGCCATCATGCTCAAGGGCTCAAAAACTGCATTGGTGATCTCTGGGACCGAGAGCTGTTCATGGTATGCTTTGGCAGCAGAGATTACTGGGGCGTAGGACGAGAGCATGAAGTGTATACGAGGGTAGGGTACGAGGTTGGTTTGAAACTCGGTTATATCGACATTGATGGCTCCATCGAACCGTAGAGAAGTAGTTAAGGAGGAGATGATTTGGGAAATCAATCTGTTCAAGTTGGTATATGTAGGCCTCTCTATGTCTAAAGATCTACGGCAAATATCATAGATGGCTTCATTATCGAGAAGGACAGCGACATCCGTGTGTTCGAGAAGGGAGTGTGTCGAAAGAACACTGTTGTAAGGCTCTACTACTGCAGTTGAAACCTATAAAACAGACAGCACTTCTTATCATAACTAGCACTTTCAAGAAACTATGTAAGATGCACAAAAGTCAAGGTTTTAAGACCTGGGGGGAAGGATAGATGGTGAAACCGAGCTTCGACTTCTTTCCATAGTCGACTGATAAGCGTTCTAGAAGCAACGAGCCTAACCCGGAACCAGTACCACCACCTACAGCATTGAAGACCAAGAAGCCTTGCAAGCCAGTGCAGTTATCAGCTAGCTTCCTCACTCTGTCCAAGCATAGATCAACAATCTCCTTTCCCACTGCAAAAAAGGGATTTCATGTTTCAACTGGTTTGCAAGAGTTGGACATAAACATGAATCTTGCTAAACACAAAGACCATTAGGAGTGATAAAGTAGGGTTAGGTTAGACCTGTGTAATGGCCTCGGGCGAAGTTATTGGCAGCGTCTTCCTTCCCGGATATGAGCTGTTCGGGATGGAAGAGCTGGCGATAACCCCCGGTTCTAACTTCATCGATAACAGTAGGTTCGAGATCAACGAATATGGCCCTTGGGACATGCTTTCCTGATCCAGTCTCACTAAAGAAGGTGTTGAATGCATCATTCCCAACCCCTAATGTGGTGTCACTGCAGATTGGAGAATTCATCATAATTTGCTACATTGATACATCTAAAGGAAAAAATAGTTGCATCTTCCTCCCCAATCTTTACTCTGTATAACAAGATCAACAACGCAAGCTATTTCTAACATTCTCTATTTCAAACTACATGATTACTCAATTGCCTATCGAAAATGGTAGATCAAACTTGGAATTCCCTTATACTTAACTCAAAATTGCCTAATTCAAACACAAGACAAAAACCCTAATCAATGTTGATACTCAAAAATTCGTTTCATTTTCTTCAATCAATAAGAAAAATGACAGAAAATGTGCATAAACAATAAGAACGCACGTATAAATGCAGATTCTAGATATAAATCGACGAAGAACTGGAAGAGTGAATCAAAAACCTAGGCATCATGCCATCGGGCTGAATGCCGTGCTCGAGGCAATAGAGCTCCCAGCACGAATTCCCCACCTGAATCCCAGCTTGACCTATGTGAATGCTTAGTATTTCCCTCATCTTCTTTCACACCGATTTTCCAGACCTCTCTCTCTCTCTCTCTCTCTCTCTTCGTCGTATAATAATAATATCAATAGTTGACTGGAAATGGGGAGTAGTGGGAGTGAGAGTGCGGGTGAAGGAATATAGAGAAAAGTGGGATCTGATTGGAATCCAATGTACCGCCATTTGGCGCCAGCCTCATCGCCGGCCCCACCGTCCCTCCCTCCAATGTCGTCATTTTCTGGCCGCCTTTGCCAGTTCGCCGTCGCTCAACTGCTAAATGATAAAATTGCCCCCTCCGGTCAGATTTTTTTTAAATGCTGATTTTTCACATCTTTATTATTAAAACTCGCCTCATCTTAATAGACCCGAAAAATTGAAACCAAATTAAATTGGACGGAGGGAATATTGTTAATATGCCTTTTTATAAAACGTTGCTTATTTTTTTAAATAGTCATGTGAGGTATCAAATGAACATAATTACGGTCCTAATTTAGTCATCCACGTAATAATATTCATAATATAATCATGGACAGAGTCATGTAGAGGCAAGGGATGGCATCCCTTGTTTTTTGGTTCCAAATTATCGAATATAACTCTTGTGATTTTTATAATATTTGATTTATCTATGTATATTCTTTGGCTAAACAATAAAATGAAATCATCTTACATTAGATGAATTGAACCAACTTAATTTCCTAGACAATCAATTCGATTTGTTTACCAGCATGATTTATGCATGCGATGTTTCTTTTGAGATTTCTTATTTGGGTTTAAATGCTCATAGGTTCCTAGATAGACTAAGAACATGAATTTCAAGCTATAAACTCTCTAGTTGGTTTAACAAATTTCATTCGTTATTTGTTCCTTTCTTTCTAATTTTTGAAAAAGTTTTAATGAAGCAAATACTATTGACTAAAAGCTTTAAGGAGTACTTATTTACGATTTTTGAAAATTCATTATGGATTATCATTATTTTCTTGTAAGTGGGTTTCTGAATAATTTTCAACCATATAGACTAATTGATTGATTAATACTTAGTTTCAAGGGCGGACCCACCCTATTGGCTGGGGTGGGCTCCAGCCCCGATAGGAATTTTTTTTCCATTTTTAATAATAGTAATTTTAGATTTTTTTTGAAATATAGTTTATAATTAATAGTACAATCCAACGTATTTCTTTCGATCCACGTCCAGTCCAAGGTATTTTATTGGGTTGGATCCGACCTGGATCATAGTTTAAAAAAGTGATCAGTGATAACTATTATTTTCCTTATACTTTGTCCTTCCTTATCAAGAATTCTGACTACTTACCTAAATATAATTAAATTGGATATAATAATCTAGGGAGGATTCTTTTATTATACAGATATGGTCAATTATTGTATTTATAGAAGTTTTAATTGGATTCCGACTTATGTTGGTCTTAAAAGTGCAAAATAATATTATGATGGTATTATCAAAGTGGTTATTTATTTTATTCTTTTAATGTCTATTTTGATTTTTGAATAATTTCACTTAAAATTTTATATACTACTACTATATATTTGTATACCAGGAAAGTATTAAGAAATTCTTGATAATGACCAAACAAAATTAGTCCACCTCAACTAAGCTATCCATTCCTGACCTTTAACGCCCAATGGGCCACGACTGCAAATTCAAGGAGAACAGAGGTTGTTTGTAATATCTGGATAAAATATTATCTTTCGTGTAAGGCAAGCAGTGCTCACCTATTATTAAACAAGTCTTATTTATTTATTTTTTTAACAAATATTAAAATAAATAAATTATGGTGTATAATAAAAATATAAGATCATAGGACTTATTTATTTAAAATAATTATACTTCTTCATCTTTTTTATTTGTGGTTCATTTTTATGAGAAGGATGTACCACTGAAAATGACTAGAAATCAATTTGACAAAAACAATGTTCTTTTTTGTTATTTTATTATTTCTCTTTCTTATTTTATTATTTATCTATCACACTTTATCATATAATCTCATTATATAATTCATTTTCTCATTTATTATCCGAACATTTATCTTCTCTCGTACCTTATCATTAATCATCACTTTATTTACTTTCTTAATGACTATGCTAATTTTTTTATAGAATTTATAACGGGACGAAAATAATAATTCACTTACTATTTCTATTTCTTTTTATTTACTATTTCTTTTTATAGAATTTTTTTATTACTATTTCTTTTTATTTTCGGGACGAGACTTTTATATTATTCAAGTAATATTTTTGTAAGCAGTGAAAGTGTGCGCAAAAATTATTATGTTAATTGTAATGGCGGTCTTAAAAACCCGCTCCATACTCGGCTGACACAAGCCTCGTGTTCTTCACTCCACTGCGCGTTCTTTCTCTCTCTAGTCGCTCACCTTTCTCCTCGAGTTAAGCTAGAGAGAAGGAGGAAGAAAGAAGAATGGCCGAAGAGAAGCCGAAGTCAGTTGGAGTTTGGCCCACGGTGAAGCCCTTCGTTAATGGCGGTGCATCTGGTATGCTGGCAACCTGCGTTATTCAGCCCATTGATATGATCAAGGTATCTATTTCTTTAGAGTTAATTATGGTGGTTTAGTTGAAAAGACTTGATTTTTATTTTGGATCTTGGGGTTTCTTAGAGGTTTTTACATGAATTCAGATCCTTGGTGAATTGGGTTTATGTCTTTAATATGAAAAAAATTAATCTTGTTAAGGATTGGTGCCTCTGTGGTATAGATCTCCTTTGAAATTGACTTAATTTTTTTTTTTTTGATGAGTAGCTAGTGTTCCTTGTGGTGTGATATGGTGGGAGGTGGATTCTTGATGGGCATTGTTAGATCTAATGATCAATTGATGCGTTAAGGATGTGGGAATTACTGATTTGGGATGATTTTGGAACTCCAATTTTGTAATTTGTAAGAGTAGAGGGATTGATCTTGATCTTGATTTGTTAGGTTATAGGCAGCACGGATATGGACACGTGACACGACTAGATATGGACACGGGATACAGGACATGATATTTATAGAAAAATTTAGGACACGACACGGGTGCTAATTTATTTAAAAATTTAAAATTAAGTGTAAATTAAACTAATTTTATATATTTTTATTAGATTAAATGTTATGTGTATATAAATCTATTTGAAGTGTCGTGTCGTGAGTGTCTGACACGTATCCGACACGATGTTTTTGAAGTGTCTGTGCAACGTAGTTGTGTTGTTAATTTCAGGTGAGAATACAACTAGGGCAGGGATCAGCTGGTTCGGTGACCAAGACCATGCTTAAGAATGAGGGCGTTGGTGCCTTCTACAAGGTTCGTTCGGCGTTTGCAGATGTTACTATCTTTTTCGTGTTTCTTCGTATTCCAAGTTGAGGATTTGAAGCGTGCCAAATGCTATGATCTTGCTTGATTTGACTTAAGTTGGTGATCTGTTTTATTGTTTTCTGATTTACTTCTTTTTAATGCACTAAACATGTATTCCTGCAATTTACCCTTACAATTCGTGTTACAATTCTTGAAATTCAAGTTTTTCTTAGTCGATGTGATATTAAAACTTGAATCTTTCATTTGATTGTCATGTTTCTACGGAGCTCTTGTGCCGTTGTCAATTTGTCATACCTCAATACACAGATTAGGCTCATTTCTCTCACATCTAATGGCATCAAACTCCTTTGTTGGTTAAATCATTCTGCCATCATCATCTTGGTTTTGATCCCTAATAGCTTTAGGCATCTCCCTTCTTCAAATACGGACTTATTTAATACCGAGCAGTTACATTTGAATATTGTCGATACAATAGGTGACAACTTAAGATTTAGATTGCTTCTTAATTTGCATGGCTATTCAAATGTCATTGAACCCTTTTGATAACATCACTTGTCTATTCAGGGTTTGTCTGCTGGGCTTCTTCGACAAGCAACGTATACAACTGCTCGTCTCGGGTCATTTAGGTGAGTATTTTCTTTAGACCTTATTGCAAAATTGGATCATAACATCTCATTTGTTAAACTATTGGTGTCTAAAAATCACATCTTCGTATGCTCTTACGTTCCTTAAGCTGCTCTCTCTCAAATTCTCGAACGTTTTCTAACGAAAGTCGTCTTTTTGATTGCTAAATGCGATCTCTTAAGAATAGGAAACTCATGCAATTCACTTACTTTCGAAACTCCTTTTTTCCGTATAATAGGATTCTGACAAACAAAGCAATAGAGGCCAACGACGGAAAACCCCTACCCCTCTATCAGAAGGCTTTATGTGGACTGACCGCAGGAGCAATCGGAGCATGTGTTGGCAGTCCCGCCGATCTGGCCCTTATCCGTATGCAGGCAGACGCCACATTACCTCTTGCACAACGGAGAAACTACACCAACGCGTTCCAAGCCCTTTATCGAATCGTTGCTGATGAAGGAGTGCTCGCCCTGTGGAAAGGCGCCGGCCCAACAGTAGTCCGGGCCATGGCACTCAACATGGGCATGCTTGCTTCCTACGACCAAAGCGTTGAGTTCTGCAGGGACAACCTTGGTTTTGGCGAAGCTGCTACAGTAGTCGGTACGTATTTTCTTCCTCTCCAAAATCCAAATGTCAATCATAATTTGAAGACCCTTTTAGTTGGTTGTTACAAAGATTGGAGCTTTTCTTGATTTTTTCTTCAGGGGCGAGTAGCGTATCCGGATTCTTCGCAGCAGCGTGTAGTTTGCCTTTCGATTATGTGAAAACCCAGATTCAGAAAATGCAGCCGGATGCTCAAGGGAAGTATCCTTACACTGGCTCTCTTGATTGTACTATGAAGACTCTTAAAGCAGGAGGGCCCTTCAAGTTCTACACTGGCTTTCCAGTTTACTGTGTTAGGATTGCTCCTCATGTCATGGTATGTACTCTCTGTCTCTCTCTCTCTCCCTCCCTCTCTCACCAAAATCTAAGAAACTCACCATTGAGACCATTCTTGACTTGGGTTCTTGATTTGCAGATGACTTGGATATTCTTGAACCAGATCCAGAAATTCGAGAAGACGATCGGGTTGTAAGTCGTAGCTCTATAAGCCTTAGGAGGCGGTTTAGCTTTTGATTCAGAATAATGGCTTGGCTGTTTTTGGATGCACAAATTGTTTTCATGTTGAGAGACATGATTTTTGTACTAATCTGGATCCAGAATAGAATAGGGGTTGCAGTTGGTGAGGATGATCACTTGATTTGCAAGATTGTGTTGCGAAATAATCTTATATACTCTCAGCCTACACATCTATTTCTTGCCTTTCACTGCTTTCTTCAACCAATCTTGGTATTGTTTTTGTCTTAAATTCTTTCTTAGTTACTATGTAGTTTTTTCTGATCGGAAGAAGTTTCTCCATCACGTAATTTGTATTCTTATGTCATAATTTTTGTAAGTGATTGTGATTTACATATGCAATGCGACACTTAGGATTACATTATTGGAAGTGGGTCATGTGAGAACCCGAATTTGACGTGATAATTAAAAATCGTGCATAATTATTATATGTTTTATGTATAATTCTTAGTGTTTTTATGCAAAAAAAAACTTATAATTTTACATTATCCATGATCTTTATATATTTTATGTAGAAGACAAAAAAATAAAATTATAGATTTTTTTTACATAAAATATATAAAGATCATGCATGGTTCGAAGTTTTCACGCTGAACGTGAGTTATCACCGGATTCGCACCTTAATTATTTGGGATAGATTTAAAAAAGAAAAAAGAACTTTTCACATTCTTTTATGTATTCTTACTTTTTAAAAACAAATTTTCAACTCTTAAGATATTTTGGGCCTCATGTTTTTTAATTTTATGATACATTTCAAACCTATATAAAAAGATAAATTAAAAACAATTAATAGCAAAACAAAAATGAGCATCAAAGTAACTATAGCTCATTTTATTGGTCCAAAAAACAAGAAAAATTTGTAGTGTAATGTAGGTGTCTTTTTCTTGGTTATGTATCTGATTTTTTTTTATTATTATTATTTTTTTAGAAAACGTTTATTTTTAAGTGATACGGGCAAATTTGTACACGTACTCATTCCATCGCCAATTTACTTGTGAATTATTATACTTTCGATAAATTGAAATAGTTATACAATACCATAACATTAGGTTTAGGTGCAAAATGTTAGATGACTTATGTGATTGAAAAATATCAAGCAATCGAAAAGTAAAACAAATATTCCCTTCGTCCCGCTTGTCTTGTTTTCATAAAAGAAAAATAATTTTTTCTTTTCAGACGTCTCATACGACTTGTCTTGTTTTTCATAAAAGAAAAATAATTACTATACAATTTACCACTTTTTCTTTGTGGATCCTATCTCTTTACACACAATCACCTACTTACCTACACACAACCACCTACTTATTTTAATTTCCATATCGAAAAAAAAAATTAAGAAGAGTTGAACGGGATGGAGGGAGTATTACATTATTCAAAAAATAAAAAATTGAATAATTGCTGACTGTACAAGACAAAAAATTAAATGCTACCGCATCACAAGATTAAAAATGAATAAATACGATATTATAAAATTAAAATTGAAATTTTATCATCCAAAAACCCACCATTGAAGCTCAGCCGTGACCACCCATCACATTCCGAGGTGAGAGAAACCCCTCTCTCTCTCTCTCTCTCTCCCCCCCCTCTTTACAGTCAGCGCGTAATTACAAATATAATAATAATAAAATGATAAATCAGAGGAAATATCATAATCACAGATAAAATAAATTTCATGGCGACGAACGAGAACCAGAGTTGGAAATAAATACGAAAAAAAAGCAAACTTTATTATCAAAGAAAAAAAGGAAGAAGGGGAACGCGGAGGAATAGATTCGTGGATCGTTTGATTTTAGGGTTCATCATTCCCAGCTCAATTCCGAGGGTTTCTTCTTTTTCGATTTATTTATTTTTTTCTTTTTTTTTTCTGGGAGGAGGAGAATTTTCGGAGGTCGGTGTTCGACCTAAGATTCCTGATGTTCTCCGCGGATATCTTGATGGGGAAATGCTTGTTTATGCTGATGGTGTGTCTGTTATCGGGATCGGCGACGTCGTTTCGACCGGATTCTTACTCATCACCCGTTTGTCAACTGGGGTTCGAAGCCTTCCTTCACGATCTCAATTCTCAGTGCCCGTCCTCCAATCCGTTAAATTCTCCTCCAGTTCAGGTATTTCTCTTCTTTATTCGCGTTTATTGTGGAATGAATCGTATGTTGTTGAATTGTTGTTTTTAATTGACCTTGGAAAAATTGAGGGTTTTTTAACCTAGTAATTTCAATTGTCAAATTGCTGTATGGTTGGTTCCTTTTATTATTTCTTAGTAATAAAAACGGATACAACACAATTTAAATATGTTGACGATGATATGAACAGAGTTAAGATTAGGCTTCATGTTTATCATGGAGCTTCAGATTTTGTTAAGGAGCTGCTGGTGCTTTTCTTCTATGGGCTTCTGTAACAGAACTTTAGTTTAAGTATGATTGTTGATGGCTGACTGGCTCCTTATGCATCTAGGTGTGATTCATCTAAAGTTATGAATTATGATAGCATGAGTTTTTTCAGTTTTAATTTGAAAAATTGTGAAGAAAGTAGAAACTACTTACTTGAGGCGTCAACGGAATCAGTGTCGAATTATTGGTGTTCGTTAGCAAATACTTCCTCCGTCCCGCTATAACTGGCCACATTCTTTTCGGCATGAGAATTAAGGGAATAGATGATAAAGTATGAGAGAGAGATAGATGATAAAGTATGAGAGAGAAGATGAGTGAGATAATGGCAAAGTAGGAGAGATAATGATAATTATTTGTCAAATTCGGAAAGTGGCCACTTTTAGTGGGACATCCCAATCGGGAAAGGGTCACTTATAGCGGGACGGAGGGATTACTGAGTACCAGATAGGAACAGTTCGGTGATAAATGGATGTAAAACTGAAATCTTTCCTTTTGGTTTGCTTACACCAGCATTTATTTTGCAATGATATTTAGATTTTTGCATATGAATTGCTTGTATATCCTCCGAAACTTGGTGTTCCGTCTACTGCGTGTGTTTGCTGTTGTTTTCGACATTCTGTGCTGGTTATTTCAGTGATATTGAGTGACAATTGTGGCTTTATCTCAATGTGAGTAGTAATAGTTGGTGCAATTTGTTGACTAAACATTTCTTGTTCCTTTTTGGATAAGCCAACCTTTAAAAGATTAGTTTTGGGTTTACTTTGTTGCTGGTTAATTGATACGTAAATTTGATTGAAGGTGAATGGAGAATCGTTTGATAGAGCTATGGCATCCATTCGGAAGGACGAATATACGGCCGTTCTGTTTTATGCCTCGTGGTGTCCCTTCTCAAGCATCTTAAAGCCTCGGTTTTCTACTCTCAGTTCCATGTATCCTCAGATCAAGCATATGATGGTCGAGAAATCTTCAGCCATGCCCAGGTGGGTGTTTCTAATATATGATCTCTTCATGTAATATTCGATGAGTTAACTCCTTTACAATATTATAGGATCAAAGGCATAATCAAGCTATTGTTCTCATTATTGCATCGACAAATTTATGGATTTATAACCCCTTTTCTGCTCTCGAGTATCAGCTCGAATCAAAATCTAATGTGCATTTTTTTTGCAGTGTTTTCTCTAGATACGGGATTCACAGTGTACCATCGCTGCTAATAGTCAATCAGACAACACGAATCAGGCATCACGGTAGCAAAGATCTCCAATCACTGATGGCCTTCTACAAAAGAACTACAGGTACCCTTTAAAATCTTGCTGGTGTTCAGTTTAATGATGACATATTTGAATCGGATATGTTTACGCTGCGCTCCTTCAAAACCCAAATTAAGTACTTGATATTGAATGAATTAGGATTATATTCTTGATAGAAGTATCACATGTCTTTTTCTCTGAAACCAAAATATTATTATTTTCTTAGGGCTAGAACCCGTGATGAATATCGCCGAAGAAGAATTGCCTTGTTCAGAGAGTGGTGTGGAATCATTTCACCTTTGGAATGCAACTTCACTTAAGGAAGTCTTTTCGAGGGAACCTTACCTATTACTCTCGTTAGTGTTTGTGTTCTTGAGAATCTTTCTATTTATCTTTCCTCAAATTGCATCTGATCTATTGGCAATATGGGGAGCCTGCATTCCCCATCTAAATCTGGGTATTTTCGGGGAGTCGAGGCAGCTTCTGGGCCATGCTCTGCAACTGGTTGATGTGAGTAGAATTTGGAGCAAGTTAAAGATTTGCAAAACAAGAAACTTCCATGAAGGAGCAAGAAACGCTCGAGTCTGGGCATCGTCGTTGGCCTCCGTATCGTTGGGAGAGTCGACGACATCTTCGTCGAGAGTATTAGCTGCAAGAGGGTCTGAGAATTAGCTGCATTATGTGAAGCTCTAGCCAAATAAGTGCTTTGTTTATCCCCCATGGCCACAAAGGAAAAAAGAGTAAGAAGAAAAAGTTGTCATAGTTTGTTTTTTGTCTCCCTCTTCTTTCTTTTTTTTCTTTTTTCTCTTGGTTATTTGTAGTGCTTATATGTCTTCATATTGAGAGTAACTATATACGAAAACGATGAGATTTGCCTTGAAATTAATCGTGTAAATTTTAATCCGTGTGCATCTCGAGTAGTGGCTGCCGATTGTTTCTATTATTGAAAAAAGTTATTGTTATTTGGGTGGGATTGTCTAATTGCATCACTTTCCTTTCAATTGAAGTCGAGACTGTAAAATGGATGCCAATTATTATTATTACTATTATTATAAGGAAAAACTATTTTGGTAATAAATGCTTATGGTTTGGGAACTGATATAAAAATAATAGTCTGTATTTTAATTTGTAAAGAATGTATAGTTAGTTTTATCATAGTTGATTAATGTAGTATGTTTGATCTTAGGTGATGGACAAGTATATGCATATTTACAATTATATTTTAATTGGAATTTTCAAACCTTACAAATAAAGGTTAATTTCACTACTAATATATAAATTAGTATTTTTTGCTTCTGTCCGAGGAGTAAATTTCTAAATTAATACTCATTCAAATTTCAATTTCCAAAATAATACATTTTCAACTTTAATTTCCAAAATAATATTGTTATTGCCACATAGATCGCCACATGTACAATGTTATTTTTTGTTCTTTAGCTACATATTTTAAGAATTAATACATTTTTAGTAAAACAACAAATTTTGCTATTTAATAGACGAAAACAAAATTATATTATTTTATAAACATAGTATATAACTAAAATAGTTTGTTAATTAATAAATTTTAGAGATTACTTATATTAAGATTATATTATTATTATTACTTATATTAATATTTTTTTTATTATTATGAAATTATATAAATCTAAGAGAGAGAGATTTCTTTGATGTTTAAAAATTATTATTATTACTTGGAGAATGTCTATGATTTTTTGTCACGTAATTCACATGATTCTCAAAATAAAATATGTTTGATTTTTTTTTTCGTTAAGATTTTGAAAAAGAATTATTAGTTGATATGAAATATTATTTTGAAATAATAGTTTATCCACTTGGCAATTATGTATTTGAAAAAAAAAAGAAATTAAAATAATTTACATTCCATATTATTTTGAAAATTAAAGTTGAAATAGTCTTATTTTCGAAATTAAAGTTTGAAAATGTATTAGTTTGGAAAGTCACTCGTATCCGATTGAGTGATTTAAAAAATTGAATTAATGGTTCCTTAATTAATCTCAATTTCCGTTTTATTATTTTGAAAATCCATTTAAAATTACGGTAACGGTATTTTCTTATTAAGGTTAGTAATTGTAGTGGGATTTCATTTCCTGATCGAGTCCTATATAACGAATTCTCCACACCACCATTTTAATTCACACGAAATAAAGTTGAAATTAATCAAGAATGGCCAAGTTTTCTCTGCCTATTCTCCTTCTTTTATCTGGTATGTATCTCCACTACTAAATCTTTTTACTCATCTTTTTAAAATTGTAAATTTTGTCCCTTTCAATTTTAAATTTTGGATCCGCTCTTACGGATTTTTTTTTTCCAGTTGTATTGACAACCGTTGTTGTTGAAGTGGTTGCTCAGCCATGTATTAGCTTTACAATTGGTAGCGGAGGGTGTAATGATGATGCTTGCAATAAAGAATGCTTCAACTATGAAGCAAGTGGAAAATGCATTACCAAAGCTGGCATGAAAGTTTGTAATTGCACCCCTCTCGGTTGTCGTTAGGGGCGGAATAGTATATTATATGATGTTTACTTAAATAATGAAAATTATTTTTATGCCAAAATAATATGATTTTTATTTATTAAATTACTGAAATTTTTGTAGTGAACATATTCCAATTTGGAAAGACAATTCTAAAAAATAAAATAATAGCTTAAAATAGTTTAAAGATGTTCTTTTTAAGTTTTTATGATCCTGAAAAGGCTGAAAATATAATAAAATTCTGTTGAAGTATCATTGCCAGTTTATTACAATGATAATTTCTATTTTGATCTTAATTTAATTTATCATTACCAAAATTAACCAAAATAATAATAAGTCTATCATCATTTTTATGATTAACAAACAACAGCCATTTCAAAATGAATCAAAACTTAAGAATAAGGAGATATTTCTAGTTGAAGATTTTTCACAAATATTGTTTTGCATATTAGAGTCAATGTGCATTTCAGTAACGATTTCGGATTATCCTAATTATTTAAAAAAAAAAAAGTATAGATGATGGTAGGTGTACTGTGTAAGTAGTTTGATTAAGTCGTCTATTTTTGGGCCTAGGCCTTTCCAACAAAAATGGGGATCTTGTCCAAATGATAATTAAAATATCATCGCTCCAAATGTAATTAGCATATCGCATTCGTTGGTAATTAAATTAAATTAAATTGTCTCCAGTGGGTGGTACAATACATTATATGTAAATTAATACTAACAGAATTTAAGTCAATTAACAGTGACATAAAACAAGAAATGCTAGTTTTTTTTTTTCAGATTGAAGACATACACATGCTTTTTAAAGTTATAAGATTAGGAATAGATTTGTCCCATTGGGATGGCATAGCGGTGAAGGTGGGTGGCCCGGGACCGATAGATCATGTGTTCAATTCCCACTGGACACGCTATGTGTGAGCCTGTCACCCTGTCACATTAAGGGTGGTTTAACTCTTCTGTGTGGTTTGCAGGCTATTACACAGGAGCGAGGTTTACCCTGTGCGCACCAAAGGTAGCGGCTGCGGGTTCCTCGTCAACAAAAAAAAAAAAAAAAAATGCTAGTTTTTTAAATGTTACATTTAACAGGTAAATAATCTTATCAAATTCACATACATAGTTATAATAAAATCACCACCGCGGCACCGCTTACTAATACAATTCAATATTGTAAATTATATTTTTAGCATTATAAATGATTTTCTGAAGCTTCCGTGTCAAGGAACATCAACACATTATCTATTTTTATACTCCTAGTAATGAACATCAACAATCAACACCACCATTTTAATTCGGACTCAAAAGAAACTAACAAGCGATTAATTTCCTACTTTTATCAGGTATTAGTTTCCCTCTTTTATCAGGTATATATTTGCACTACTATATGTTTTCAGATGCATCACATAGTAAGTAACATAACAGAGTAAGTAACGTAACAGAGTATGTAGAGAGTAACAAACACATCGCAGGGTCTAAAGGTAGAGTGAGTTAGTAGTACTTACTTGGCTTTCGGCTTCTTGTCTGCACCTCCCGCCGCGCCATCATCACGAGCCCTTTTACGTGGTGGTGGTGGTGGTGGAGTCCCTGGACCCGGCTGCTGCTCCCCGCCAGGGTCATCTCCTGCTGGATCCTGCTCCCCGCCCTCGTCATTCCCCTCTTCATTTTCCTCTTCCTCTTCACCCTCTTCATTTTCCTCTTCATCCTCTCCATGTTCATTTTCATCATCATCTCCGTCTTCCCCCTCCCCCTCCCCCTCCTCTGCGGTTTCCTCCTCCTCTTCGTCTTCATTGTTGTGCCCTTCGCCATCCCCAATGTAATGTCCATTACAGGGTCGTAATCATCAGAATCGTAGTCCCCATAATCGTTTTCCAGGTTATCTGGATCTGATTCATCATCAGCATGCTGCGGCTCATTCTCGTCATCGACGTCTGGATCAACAATCTGGAACCATGGTAGGATCTGTCACAATTTCAACACGCTCATTAAATTGGATCCCACTTAGTAACTAACGCATTGGCGAATGACACAATAATAATTAACTTTACATTGCCTCTCTGCATCATAAATGAAACAAACAATCATTGAGACAGATTGTATGTGATTTCAGATTTTAGTTTCCTTACAACATAAGATACACCGAAGTAGAGAAAGTGATGATGTTTCAGAGACATATTTACTACTGATGGTATCAACTGATGGTACTTTGCTTAGAAAATGATGATATTTCAGACAAATTTTAACAACTATTGCTTAGAAATATCATCAGTTTCCTTCCATAAAGAGATGAAACTCCATTCCATGAATAGACATATTTTGCTTAGACATAGTAGCAAACCAAGAGAGTATGAGTCTTGTCCATATGGAAAAACTGGGTGAATTTGATTTACTTTTTTTTTTGAAATGCACATATTTTGTTATTCCTTGATTGCAAACTCTGCTTTGAGATGAAGTAGGCCATTTATGAAGTAAGGGCTGTCGTCCGCCATAAACTCCGGCCACTTCATCTGGAAGAGGTTGCGGGAGCCGATGTACGTCCTTTCCTTGTACTTGTTCCCTCCTTTGTGCTTGGTGAAAAAATCCTCTGAAGGCTTCATTCTTGCTGCAAACCAGTAGTCGATTCTGAAGCCACCCCCGCCGTACCCTTTCTGAGGGTAACTTAGAAACAATCCAAAACAGCGAAGCAACGGATCTACGACGTCCGGCCTGCATTCCCCGAACAAGAAGAATCTACGCTCGCCCAAGTGGAACTGCGCGTGGACTCGCCCGTTAGGGTACATCCGCTCGCACTCCTCCCGCTTGATATCTAAGTGAACTGTACACTTGTTTTCGAATTCGACCACCTTCACGGGTAGGTAGTTGTACCATCTCCGACGGGACCAAGCATCCTGCGGAGCTTCGGCTTGGAAAAACAAAGCTTCCGATACGACTCTGGTTGCCACTTCAGATTCGATTTCGCTACAAGTTAGGACTTTCTTTAGGTTTCTCGCGCTCATGCTCGGGAAACGAACCAACCCAACAAGACGGTTGCTCAAAATGTCTCGTCGTTCCTTCGGATCGGGGTAATGTCGTTGCGCCCACTTCACGATAAACTCGAAAATGGAGTACTCTGACTTCACCTTCAGATCATCACTAGACAAAATTGCCTCAATAGCGACTAGAGGCATGTTCAGAAGCTCTTCGTCATCCCTAACCAATGAAAGAAGTAACAATCGGAAGCGTCTTCTTCACTACACACACAAGATTACGAAAAAACATATAGTGCTTACTCGTTTAAACACTTGAAGCGATCAGCAAGGAACTTTTTGCAATATCTCATGCATGATTCCACCTCAAATTTCTCAACTGCCATCAGTACTTTCAGTAAAGCAGTTGGTGTAATTCTTGGTAATGCATTGCTATACATAAAGTTTAGCATATCCATGACGTCATCTTCCTCTGCTCACCAAAGCATTAACCAAAAATGTCTCAATGTAAAAATAGATCAAATTACAAGAAAGAATACCAAGAATCGTCTGTATTGCAAATTTTGAACCTTTAAAACTATCAACTTAACTCGAATTTGCAGTTAATTTACCCGAGGCTTGAATTCGTAACGTTACATGCTTCGACTCGCTCGTTCCATTCGAGAACAACTTGACAACACAAGAAATAAAACGACTCAGTCTGTAGGAATCAATACAGGTCACGGAAAAGAAGCAAACAATATATTCCTAGCTATTTGAGAAAACTTACCTTTGAGAAAAAGGGACTCCCTGCGGCCAAAATCCGGGAGCTGATGTGTATAGTCCTAATATGATGAAATCCGGGATATTCCATGCTAGATGATGCCTCATTGTCCTCTGCAACTTCATCACCTATGAGATATTTATAACAACTTTTTATCAAAACTAGTCACTAAATTTCTAAATCAAATGTAACAAACTAAGCTCAGTAGATAATTAGATAACAATAAATTTTCAAATGTCTTGTGCTATTCTTAAAGAAAAATGTTAGGAATTTGAGAAAAATGTTATACCTTGGGGGGTATGGGGGTACTTCTCAAAGCTAAATCATCGTGATGAACTACAAACTTACATATTATCATCCGTAACATCAAACTCCCCTCCAAAAATTAATTAATCAAAAAATGCAAAATCTGGAAAAATTTAGGGACATAAATTAAAGGAGTATGTGTATGTCCATACCATTTGCATGATCAATACGGCGGCGCTTTGGGTAGCCGGCACTATCACCGAGGCTGTCATCAGAGTCTGGTTCCGGAGCGGCCAAATCGGGTATGATCTCAATCCTTAAAATAATGTCCGAGAAATTGACGTCGTTGAAGGCGGAGCCATCCGATGAAGGTGGTTCAAGCGAACTGGGTGGTGCCGCCGCCATTAGAACTGATGCGGATTTTTTCGCCGTCCCTAGCAATTTCTCTCCGGACGCAGATTTCACGAAGTTTATGGGAGTCGAAACTTCTTAAGAATCTTTACAAATAAATCCAAAACCTCAATTTCAAAAAATAGTTACACTAATATATTGTTTTTTATAAATAATTATAGAAATACATTGCCATATAAAAAAGGTAATATCTTCTGGCTGAATATTTTTTAATAATAATTATTATTATTGTAAAGATAAATAATTTAATAAGTATTTATAGTTAATTAATCAAAAGTAGTTTTCTTCCGGAGCGGCTTGTGTGTACTACTTTCGTATACACTTTTACTATCCTAAAACACATATATAATCATTTTGTCTTATTAGGATCTCTGCAATCAATCATGTGGGACTCTGACGGAGGGCCAATCTCCATCAACCCTCAAAATGTTTTATTTAAAAATAAAATAAAATTAATAAATAGGCCTATAAAGGGCGATGGAGTCATCAATCTCATAACCGATGCATCGGCCCTCAATAATTTTTTTTTTCATGTCGACGGCCGATGCCCTTCATTAATTTTTTTTTTCTTCATGTTGAGGGCTGATGCCCTTCATTAATTTTTTTTTCTTTTTTTTTTTCTCTCTTCAAGTTGAGGGCGGATGCCCTTCATTAACCTTTTTTTTTTTTAAACATGTTGAGGCCCAATGGAGATCGGTCCTCCTTCGGCCCTTAATCGGCCCTCGACCTCAATAATTGTCTCTGCAGAATTAAGTGGCTCGGCTGATGAACTTTCGGTATTTTTTTTTTCTCTCGGCCGATGGGCACCCCCTTGGGCTCCCCATCGGCCCTCCATCGACCCTCCATTGAATGAGGACAAAATGACTACTTTTGTGTTTTTTTAAAGTTTTCGACTAGATATGATCTTCATTTCTACTATTTGGCTAATAGTAGAAATGCCTCTATAAAAAAGGTAATATCTTCTGCATTATTAACTGAATATTTTTTAATAATAATTATTATTATTGTAAAGAGAAATAATTTAATAAGTATTTCTAGTTAGTTAATCAAAAATAGTTTTCTTCCGGAACGACTTGTATGTACAACTTTCGTATACCCTTGTGTGTAGCACACGGATATTGACATGTGACATTTCTCATTAAATCAAGTGGGTCATATTTAACACATGTCAGTACCTTTGCGGTATGGTACACACAAAAGTATACGAAAGTGGTACACACAAGCTTTTGTGGTTTTCTTCCCTTAAATAATCGATACTAATTTATAGAAGTTATCAAGTTAGGATATTAATTTTTGGAAATAATATTTTCCACATGATAATATTGGTGGCAAAATAGAATAATATTTACGTTTGGGAATTATTATGCTAGTACTCCCTCCGTCCCAAAATTCTTGTCCAATTTGCTTTTTGCACGGTTTTTAAGGAGAGTTGTTAGTTGTGTGTATATTGGTATAAAGTTGTGGGTCCCACAAAAAAGTTGTGTGTAATAATTTACTAAAAAAAGAAAGTGGACAAGAATTTTGGGACAACCCAAAATGGAATAGCGGACAAGAATTTTGGGACGGAGGGAGTAGTATTTTGGAAATTTATCATATTTGAAAACTTAATATTGATAAGATAAATTCGTGCATCCTTTCATAATTCTATTTTCCTAGCTATTAGATTATTAGATCATAATTATGGTTCTATCTACCCTCTCTTAAAATCCCATAGGTTCTTTCTCTCTCATATAATACAAACATTAACTATCAGCCTGATTAATTGTTTGATCATGGATTCGGAACTGACGATGTTTTCCAAATCCTTCTACATGCCAAAGATTACACCGGGAGGGCCAGGTGGCGGAGACGACGCTAACTTCATCTGCAACGAAGAGCAGGTCATCGGAGTGGCCGACGGCGTCGGCTCGTGGTGGAAGAAAGGAATCGACCCCGGCAAGTACGAGCGGCTGCTGATGAAGAACGCCGAAGAGTACGTCAAAAATCCCCAATTCGACTCCACAACCCTAGATCAATCCTCACCGGCGCCTTCTACAAAACGACGGTCCCCGGCTCCTCCACCGCCTGCATCCTATCCTTCGACGGAAACATCCTCCGCGCAGCGAACGTCGGCGACAGCGGATTCACGGTGGTGAAGGAAGGCGCGGCGATCCTCCGATCCCCGGCGCAGCAGCGCAGTTTCAACTGTCCTTATCAGCTCGGGACCACAAGCGACCGGCCGGAGGACGCGGAGGAGATGGCGATGGTTCTGAAAATCGGAGACGTCGTGGTCCCCTGTGCGGACGGGCTGTTCGATAACTTGTTCCCAGAGGACGTGGAGGAGACGGTGGGGCGGTGCTTGAGAGAGAAGATGGGGCCGGAGATGATGGCATGTCATGTGAGTTGGCGAGGAAGGCTCTTTTGAAATCTTTGAATAGAACGCTCGTCAGCCCTTTCGAGGTGGCGGCGCGTGAGGCCGGAGTAAAACACGCCGGCGGTAAATACGATGACATCACCGTTTTTGTTGAGCTTTTCCGGAACTTGGTTAGGGCTTGAAGATTTTTTTTTGTATAAAAGGCTTATTTTTTCCTTTTTCGAGACATAATAAAGTGATTATTATCGGTTTATAGTGAAATTCTAAACATAGTATATAATTCTTTTTCGGTGACAAATACCGTTGTCGAATTTGTTTTGATTCAACTTGTTAGATTTATATCCTAGATTTGGACGTAAACATTTTGCGTTCATCCGGACGTAATCATATGACTTATAACATAAGTGTATGTCATAACCAAACAATTTGTTTTTTAGAATAAGCTCTTTCTATATAAGAGCTCCCTAATATGTTGTCTGTATATATGCTTTTACATGGAAAAATGAATACCACTCTTGTATTGTATACTGAAGTAGGAGAAGTAGTAGGAAATTCACTTGAGAAAGACATTCATCTATGAATGGCATTGTGTGGAAGAAAGAGCGGTTGGTCGATCGAGTTGGAAGGCTAGGGGCCGGAGCTGACTATACTCGGAATGGGTAAGCTTAAACACATACCCAATGCTCTTCTCCGGTGCCGGTACCAAACCTCTAAACTCCTGCCGTTCAAACAATCCATTACCAGGATTCATCCGATGAACGTTGATGAAAACACGAGCACCAACTCTACAATTCCGCTCACATCTCGTCTCCATTAGGGCTGTTGTCGAGCGGAGCCGAGAGGAAGAAACGTTTGCTGTATCCATCATGTGGAAAGAATTTGGAGCACAACCTAGTAGATCTCTCATATAATCCAAACTCAGAGACAAGACAAGCACCGCCGCAAATCTGAAAACCCTCACCAGCTACCCAAGGCACAACCTCACCCTCCTCAAACCTGGTATGACTCTTCTTCCTTCTGGCTGAGATCGATAGTGAACGCCTCGCGGGATCCCCAGCCACAGCTACCGCCATCTGAAACCGTGTGTTTACTGCAAAAGTAGTAGCGTTCACGAAGTAGTAGCCCAACACGAAATACTTCATTCCGCCCCTCGGTAAACGGGGTTCACGTAATCATAGAGCTCGAAATCAATAAATCCGTTTTGATGAGAATTCTGCGTCGATAACACGACAATCTTTCGACACTCCGGAGTAGGGATGGCGCGGGGCATAAGTTTCATACCAAGCATAGCAGAGCACAGAGTCGACTCGGCATCGGGATCGGGAGGAGGAGAAGATAAGTCGTACAACCGCACCACCGACTTTCCTTCAGGATTGGATGTATCACTGTACCCGGGAAACAAATAGAGTTTGGAATCTAAAACACAAGTAGCGACGTCGTATGATGGCGGACGGAATCGGAGAGCAGGAGCCACGGGGACGCAAACATTTTCCAAGTCGCCGTGTTGCAGCAACCTAGGGTTTCCATCTAAATCAAGGCTGTCGTTTCGATCTAAATCGAATAAGTAGACATCCACGAACCGATCCCTTATCTCCGGCTTCAAACGGACATAGCTAAGAAAACACACCTTTCGTGATGATGATGATTCTTGATCGTGATCTTGATTCTGATTCTGATCCTGATCTCCGCGGTTTCGCCATGAATACAAGAGAGAGCTTGAGAGGTTCAAGAGGTTAAGGTTAGGATTAGTTTAATTCTCTTCTCTTTTTTAATTAGTATGGGATTGGGCTAGAAAATGGGCTAAAGAGTAAAGATCATATATCACCCATTATGTAATATTATGTGTATATCTAATTTTTTTTTAAATTTAAATATTAATATTAATTAAAATTAGATTTACTTCAATTAAATAAAATACACGTGACATTCTTTAATTGGTGGGTCATATAGCGGAACTTGTAGACATCCAGATAATTACTGTACAAATCATCTAATTATGAGCTAAAAGCTAGCTCACCACACACACGTAGAATAATCTTAAAAATATTCTTAAACTATTGTTTAGAATAATCTTTTCCAAATTGGTATATAACTGACTTCATTGGTGAGTAGATATTGGTATTACTAATAAGCAATAAGTTTGCAATTAGGGTTCCGTCTATCTCTCTTAAAATTCGATATTTTAATTAGGGTTCTCTCTCATATAATATAAACGCATATCATGGATTTGGAATTGACGATGTTTGCCGAATCTTTCTACGTCCCAAAGGTTAAACCGGGGAGGCCACGTGGCGGCGACGACGCTAACTTCATCTGCAACGAAGAGCGGGTCATCGGAGTGGCCGACGGCGTCGGCTCGTGGTGGAGGAAAGGAATCGACCCCGGCAAGTACGCGCGCCTGCTGATGAAGAACGCCGAAGAAAACGTCAAAAACCCCAAATTCGACTCCACAAACCCTAAATCAATCCTCACCGGCGCCTTTTACAAAACGGCGGTCCCCGGCTCCTCCACCGCCTGCGTCCTCTCTCTCGACGGAAACCTCCTCCGCGCAGCGAACGTCGGCGACAGCGGATTCACGGTGATCAGAGAAGGGACGACGATTCTCCGGTCGCCGGTGCAGCAGCGCGGGTTCAACTGTCCTTATCAGCTGGGGACCACATCCGACCTGCCGGAGGACGCGGAGGAGATGGCGGTGATTCTGGAGAGCGGCGACGTCGTGGTCGCCGGTACGGACGGGCTGTTCGACAACATGTTCCCGGAGGACGTGGAGCAGACGGTGGGGCGGTGCTTGAGCGATAAGGTGGGGCCGGCGATGATGGCGTGTGAATTGGCGGGTAAGGCTCTCTGGAAGTCCTTGAATAGAACGCTCGTCAGCCCCTTCGAACTGGCGGCGCGTGAGGCCGGAGTAAAACACTCCGGCGGTAAATACGATGATATCACCGTCGTTGCTGCTTACGTTTCAGAGCCTGGGACTATGTCGGAATTCGAACGTGCATTAGAATATATTGAGACGGTTGATATTTGGGAAACCAAACTCCAATTTTTTTCAGAAAATTCTCCACTTTTATCGTCATATTTATGATAGACTAATTCTTTTTTGGTTTCAGATACTGTTTTGATTCAATTTGTTATACTCTCTGTGTAGATGAGTGATTGTGTGTAGAAAAGTATGTTCAACAAAGAAAAAATGGGGTTTGTGCTGACAAGTTAAATGGGACAATCCAATAAGAAAAACAAGACAATGTGAGGTCTACCATCTTTTCACACAACCAATAACTCTAGTTAAAACTGTATCGAAAAGTTTTGGATCAAAAATTGTGGAAGTAGTGCATATTTCATTTCTAGATTTGTAAAAATTCGAAATCATGTCTTCTTTTAGAAAATCATATATCTAATATCTATATGTAATACTTATTTTGTGAAGTAAATATTTGTGCTCATCAACTCTTTCTATAGGGATGTAATCATATGATAATATTTAAAAAGCTAAATATATTGATCCGTTAAATATATGTTTTCTATCGAAGAGATAGATTGACCTAGATATTTAGTGGTTAGTTGTATGTATATAAGTGGATTCTACAAAAAAAAAAAAAGTGAGAATTAATATAGTAATTATAATTTTTTAATTTAAGAAATTAGACAAATTAAGTGTGACAATCCGAAAAGATAAACAAGCTGGACGAAAGAAGTACTCCTATACTGTGAAATTTGAAAATTACGGAATTAAAAAGGTATGAAAGTTACAAAACTAAAGTTATGAGACAAAAAAAAAAAATTCCGAAGAGAACCCTAATTAAACTCCTATCAAAGAGAGCTTATCGAAAAAATAAGCAGTTCTTGACTTATTTTCAATCAAGTAACAACAAAAAGTAAAACGTATTTCATGTAGTAATAATTTAAAGCATAAATTATTTATTATTAATAAAATGAAAATTATTTGAAATTATGGGATTGGGCCTTCTTATTAGTATGTGCGCTCGGCTCGTTTAGTCTTGGGCTTAGGCCTTTTCATCCTAAAGCCTTGTTATACAAAATCCACACTAGACGGGAAGGCCCAATTTGGGTAGCAAGGATTTTGCTCCGATAAAATAATCCGATTTGAAATCGTGAAATTCCAATTTTTAATTGATTTAAAAAATTTAAAATCATAAGTTTGGTTTAGTTTAACAATACTAGTGAAAATAATAAGAAATATTAAAACAACTAGTTCAATGCTCGCGAGTTCTTCTTCCCTAATATGAACTATGTTATCTTTTTTCGTGATTCAAGGAAAGTAACGTAAAGAGGAAACTCTCGTTTTAGCAGGTAGAGAAAAAATTATAGGCATGTTTATACGTTGTGGATAAACTTCGATGTTGTGTAGACAATGTGGAAATTCAGACTAGATTAATTATATGTGACCGGCTGACTCATAACGTCTCGATGAGATTTGAAAACAAATACAATATTGGCCACAGTGCAACTACCGAAACCGTTAGGTCATTGCTATACTACTACTAACAGAGAAAATAGTTTTGGGACATTAGCCATCTGTAACATATTTTAGTTTTTATTAACACTATTTTGTTAATAAATACTAACGGTTACAAATGGGATTGCATTAATTTCCTTATGGAGTCTAGTAGTTCTCCTATATAAACAAATATCAAAGAAAGGTGAATTTAATCAATCAAATGGCCAAGTTTTCTCTACCTATTTTCCTTCTTTTATCAGATATATATTCAGTGGCATATCCAGAGATTTACATTGTAGTGAGCGTTGCGTTCCAAATGGAAGAGGCTACAATGTTTGTACTTGAACTATTTGCGTTACAAGCAAGTTATAATCACACTTAATGTCGCATTTCTTACTAACTATACCAAATTAACAAACTTTGTACTCGAATTTTACTATTTATTTTTTTACGAAGAAAGAGATTTTATTTCTCGCCTATTTACTACGATGAAGAACAATCAAATTATCAATATATTCATTCAGAAACAATCTTTATGCCAAAATTGGGTGCAAAGAATCAGCCAAAACTGCCCTAGTGGATAAATTATGAATAACGAAACAAAAACAACAATTTTGACCGGAGAAGACTACATTATTTAAAATTCATGTATCCAATAACAACACAATTTCTTCAATTACTCACGTGGGTTATTGCGATTATTCATAATATATTACATTACAAATATATATAGATAGATAATAAGGGGAAAAAACTCGGCATGTGTATAAGCTTCATTTATAGATGCATGGGCAAATCTAGGATTACGAGGAAGGGGGCGAAATTTGAAAACTCAATTGAAAAGAGGACGAAGTATATATTTTGAGATGGCGAAATGCAAAAATTCCGAAAATCACACGTAAAAATTCGAGTTTTGACATGAATCAAGGGGGCGACCGCCGCGAGGCACCCCTTGGATCCGCCCCTGCATAGATGGTCATAAAAGAACAGAAATCCGCTTACAATCGTCCCACCAAAATGTTATCAGACCAACTATAATTACGATTTAAAACTAACTCATTATAATCTGTAACGTTACTAACTCAGTCTATATGCATGTCAGCGATTTCGTTGGATTTTTAAGACACGTGCAATTTCAAATAAATCGAAAGTCCATTATTTACAAGCGGGTTTTTAATTTCATATGCAAAATAGTAATTTGATAAAAAAATTCATGTATTTTGAAGCTAATAAACTTTTTTTTTATTAAATCAATCAATTGTTATTACTGAATTTCCTTCGTGCTCCCGAAATGAAAAGATCCCTTAAAACATGAGTTTTCTGATATGTACATTAAATATGTTTTTATTTTATAATTAATTACATTAAAGATTAATAAAAAGAGAAAATAAAAATAAAAATATGAATTTAGAATAATATGGGCTTATTGGGCCTTGTTCATATTTGAGTTTGGGCCTAGGGCTTCTTATAAATTCCCAATTCTTCTTTTACGCCCCCCCCCCCTAAACCCTAATTCGATTTCCGCGGTCTCGATCAAAACCCTATAAATTTTTACCCTCGAATCTTCGGCTCTCATAATCCGTTGCTGTGCTTGAACTCTCCGCCATCATCATGGTACTAATCTCTATCTTCTGTTTTCTTTCGCCTCTCAATTTGAATTTCTGATGTTTACATAATATGTTTGTGAAATCTCACTGGATTTGGATTGTTTTTGCTCGATGTGTTTTTGTAGACTGCCGAAGCTGTGAACCCGAAAGCGTATCCGTTGGCAGATGGCCAACTCACCATAACCATTCTCGACTTGGTTCAGCAAGCTGCCAACTACAAGCAGCTAAAAAAAGGAGCTAATGAAGGTATGTCCTCAGTTTTGTTGTTTTTGGTTTGCTTGAGATGATTTGATTTTACTTCTTTTTTTTTTTTAAATTGATGTGCTTTAGTTGTATTGATATTGTGATTGATTTGTTGCAGCAACTAAGACTCTGAACAGAGGTATTTCTGAGTTCGTTGTGATGGCTGCTGATACTGAGCCGCTTGAGATTCTTCTCCACCTTCCACTTCTCGCCGAAGATAAGGTAAAATTTTGAAATATTATTTTTCGAGTTTTTATTGATATATGTGTTGAAATTGCTGAGTTTCTGATTTATATTGATTTTCTTGCTACTATCATCCATTAACTTGGTTGATTTGTTCCTTGCAACCTACTCTTATCTGTTCTTAGGGATTTTGATTTGAATGTTTCATTTGTTGTTTAGGTTTCAACTGACTTCAATTCATTATCAAATAGCTCAAACTTGGTGCTAATATTATGGAAATCCATTTGAGAGCATTCGTATTGTACCATGTTCATTACCATATGAACAATTATGTATTTATGTGAGGCATCTATATTGCAGTGTGGATTTGAAGAAACTAATTAATCACCTATGTATTGGTATTAGCCACTATGTGGTATTACAGGATGACAAGTAATAGCGAAAAGTGGATGTACTTCTGAAGCATGTGATATGATTTTTTCTTTATCTAGTAAGGTATAGAATGAACCAACTTGTATGCTTGATTGTAGATTGTAAGTAATATTGCAAGATTACAATTAATAGCCGAAATTGGATTAGCCTGTGAAGTCTATGATATGACTTTCTTTCTTTCTCTATTCGAGTATTCATTGAACCAACTAGTGATGTTTGAATGCAGAATGTGCCATATGTGTTTGTTCCCTCCAAGCAAGCTCTTGGTAGGGCATGTGGAGTTACCAGACCCGTGATCGCCTGTTCCGTGACTAGCAACGAGGGAAGCCAATTGAAATCTCAAATACAGCAACTCAAGGTAATTTGTCAATACTATTGAACAAGCTACAAACTACAACTAAGGTTCTTGAATTTCAAATCTTATACAAAATTCTCATTCTTAAACTATTTCTTCCTGATGCAGGACGCCATTGAGAAGCTCCTGATCTGATCGTATAGAGTCTTATGCAGCGTGATGGGCCTCTCGAGCAACGCTGAGGCTTTGACTGAGTGAGTTCAGGATTGTCTCACTGTCCCTTTATGTAACATTACTCTTACTACTTATGTCCTATCGGCTCATTAGAATCATGAGGCCATGTTTGAATTACTTGCTATGAAGATTTTGTTCCCCTTCTTGAGTGAGATTTTTGGTTTGATTTTCCATCTTTTTGATCTGTAATGCTTATCATCTGCACCCTTTTTTTCATATAATCTGTCACTTTCTTGTGCTTGTTGGATTTGTGTTCATTGCAAAAAACCAAACTATGATTATTTTTGTTGGAATCTTAATGAGTTTTAGATTGTGTTGTCTGCTACAACTGTGTAGTAATTAGTTAGATTTGGGGAAATTAAAGTAAATATGTTCAAAACATAATAAAATTAGTGGTATGATGGTATTATTCATAATATATATATATATATACAAAATAGATTATTAATCTTTTTCACTTTCCATTCTTCATCAAGTTTCAATTGTTCTTTTAGTCGAATTGATCATCTTTTTAAGTGTGTTGAATTTTATTATGGAAATGACTATTGTAGTCTATGTTCGATTATATGTATAAAGATGTAATCATCGGAATTTAAAGGCTTGAGGATCGAAACTAGATCTTTTATTCAACGGATACTATATTAACAACAAATGTTAGAAGCAAATCCCACATCGATCGATATAATGAAAACAAAACATGACCATGACCGCAACAAAAAAAATCAAGATGCATTTTCTTCTAGGATTATACTTCAGAGAAGAAGAGCAAGAGCTACGGCGACGGCGGATGCCATGAAAGTCGGCACGAAGATGGTGGCGTCAGCGGCGGGGGCGGGAGCCGGAGCTTCTGAGGCGGAGACGCCGTGCACGGCGGAAAGAGCCATCAATAGGACGAGCATGAACGCAATGGGCAACATCTTCTTAGACTCCATTTTGTATGTATTTTCAACTTGAGGTTCTTCCCTAAGAGAGCATCGTATATATACTGTACGAATACACACAGTGAAAGTGTGTATGTGTGTGTTTAGAGGTAGGGATGGAATTGGAGTTTGAGGTGGTGTTGAAATAGGGCAGATTGTGGGGTTTGTATAAAGCTACAAAAAGGCCAGCTAGATCAATGCCTCGTCATTGCTTTTTTTAACAATTGTTAAAATATATTGTTTCATATATCTTGTCTCCCATTTTGCTCCATTTCTTATTAAGATTATTTGGTTAGGATTTATCCATAATTTGAGGACCTACGGCGTCAAAAAGAAAGGTGACAAATTTATTGAATGGAGGGAGTACTATTCTGTTATACACTTGCACTCCCTCCGTGTAATATTATTTATATCTTTTTATGATTGAGTACAAAGATTAATACGATTTGTGTAGAGGTATAAAATAATAGTATAAATATATAAAGTAGAGAGTCCACTCACTTGTGTCTATTTTTTATTAAAGAGACATAAACTTACAAATTGGACATTAACAATGGAACGAAATGAGTATATAATATCAAATAAGTTGTATACAGCTAGGGCACATATTCAGAATTTATGAATATGAGTGTGCGAAAATGCAATTTTAAAAAGTAAATAATATGAGTAATTTTTTTTATAAAAATTATAAGGGTAAAATAGTTATTTTAATAAATAGGTCTAAAATTATGATTTTTCAGAATATGAGGATGAGGTGGCTCCCACAATTAACTTTTTATTCAGCTATAATTCAGTGACGGATACAGGGGTAAGATGACCCCCTCCCAAACTCTTGACAAATTATTTTTTATATGTGATTTTTGAAATGGTTTGTCTTGAAATTTTAAATTCCAATCATTTCTCAACTGAAATACAAATTTAATCATCTCTTATAATTATGAATATGTCTGTAACCTATATGTATTATATGTTCGATGTGAAATGTATGATAAAATTTAAACTCGTAATACTCTATCATAAGTCACCTACTCTCCACTTGACAACCTCAAAGAAGGTAAGATAAAGCTGTTTCCACTTATCAAATAAAAAACCACAAATCCTAAGTTGTCCTACTACCATTGTTTAGTTCATCTCCATGCTGCCTTTTGTACTAATTGAGTTTAGTTATATGATTATAGAATAAATAAATAATGAATTTTAATACAAAATGCTGCTACTTTGTCACCTTGTTTTTGAACTCATATATGAATATATGAAACTCACATTGTTTTTGTCAAATTAATTAAACTTATAGTAAAAACTAAGGCAAATTGGCAAATTTGGTCCCCAATGTTTGCCACTTTGGATGAATTGATTCATAATCTTTCTTTTTTAGTTTATTGGTCCCCAATGTTTGCTAATTTGGATAAATTGGTCCTTCTGCCAATTTTTAAGTTAATTAAGTGTTAATCATAAGGGTATTTATGGAATAAAAGTTTCAGGGACCAATTCATCCAATTTTTAAATAAAACTTAAATTTTTTTTTAATTTTTCAAATAATTTTTTATTTTAAAAAGTACTTTTTTTTCAACTAATTTTTTTTCTTTTTTTTTCAAAAATTTTTTTTGGTAAATGAAAAAAATTAATTAATAATAATTTTAGGGACCAATTCATCTAAATAATTTTTTGAATTAACTTTTTTCAATTTTTTTTATTTAAATAAAAATTAAGTAAATTTAGATTAACTAATAATTTTTAGTTAATCTAAATTTACTTAATTTTTTACTAAGTAAATTTAGATTAACTAATAATTTTTAGTTAATCCTTCACCGTAAAATGCAAAATTATTAGTTAATCTAAATTTACTTAATTTTGATTTAAATAATAAAATTTAAAAAAAGTTAATTCAAAAAATTATTTTGATGAATTGGTTCCTAAAATTATTATTAATTAATTTTTTTCGTTTACCAAAAAAATTATTTTGAAAAAAAAGAAAAAAATTAGTTGAAATAAAGTAATTTTTAAAATAAAAAATTATTTGAAAAATTAATTTTTTTTTCGAAAAAAATCATAATTTAAAAAAAAAATTAAAAAAAATTAAAGTTTTATTTAAAAATTGGATGAATTGGTCCCTGAAACTTTTATTCCATAAATATCCCTATGATTAACATTTAATTAACTTAAAATTTGACAGAAGGACCAATTTATCCAAATTAGCAAACATTGTGAACCAATAAACTAAAAAAAAAAGATTAGGGACCAATTCATCCAAAGTGGCAAACATTGGGGACCAAATTTACCAATTTGCCAAAAACTAAACTATCTTTCACTTTTTTGCATTACATATGTATTTTTCTATTTTGCTCTTCAAGATGGATTTTTATATATATTTATGACGAAAGAAATTTGCAACCATTATATGAGCGAGATTATATCTATCAACGAAGAAACTATTGCATTCACTACCGAACGCTTGCAGAACATACTGTATTCCAAACATTTGTAATGGGCTGGACCCAATATTATGTTTTAGATGTGTTTTAAGATAAAATATTTTACTAATATCGGTTATATGTGATATTAGAAAAAAAAATAAAAGATATATTAAAATTCATGAGTTTTTTACTCTATAAATTGAGATTAATGTTGTTGTACTCATATAAACTCTAAAATTATTCTTCTAAATTCTTTTATTATTTCTTTAATTATAACTCATATACTAATAAATTCTACAATCTCAAAAAAAATCTCATACATCCAAGATTATTATTAATGTTTCGAAAAATTATAAAACTTTGGTAAATTTGCATCGCACTCGTCGGACCCGACCTGTCCCGCCTCGCAATGGGGCGGGTAATACCCAGACCCGTAGAAGTACGGGGCGGGTCTGGACCCTACCCGCGTGGGTCCAGAACGGATCCGGGTCCAATTTTTCTACCCGCCCCGCCCCCACCCAGTCCTGTTTTAGACCCGCATTATTAATTTTATTATGTAATCTTACTTTATGTTATTTGAATTTTCTTGTTCTTTAATTCATACTTTAAGATACTAATAGCTGACAACTATAATAAGAAAATTTAAACAAAAAAGCTTTCACTAACGAAAATTAATAATTCAAAAATAAAATAATTCAAAATGAGCAATTGAAACGGCACCAACGGGTCTAGGGGCGGGTAGATCCGCCCCGTGCGGGTCCGGGGTTAGTTTTGAGTTTCTGAACCCGTACAAGTCTGAGTCTGGATCTGGGTCTTTGAGTCGAACTTACGGGACGAGTCCGGGTACTATACTACCCAGCCCCGACCCGCAAAATTGTCATCTCTACTCCCAAGGATGAGTAAAGGTAAGCAAATCTAGCTACATGACAATGGATATTGAACTCACTTTAGATATGTGGAATCAAATTCATTTTTTCGGATCTAAATTTTAAAAATTAGATCCAATGAATCTGGATTGGATTTGGACCCTTTTCAGAAATTAGGGATTTAAATTTGAACTTTACCGTTTGAATCCATATCAGTTGGATCCGCCGATTTTAAAATTAAAATATTATTTTATCATCATATCTAAAATATGATACTCCCTCCGTCCCGCCCGACTTGTTATGTTTCTTTTCGATACAGAAATTAAGATGAGTGGATGATTGTACGTAAATGAGTGAGTGATTTTGTATAGAAAGATAGGTCTCACAAAAAAAGTGGGAGTTTGCGTATAATTATTTTTCTTTTAAGAAAATAAGACAAGTCAAGTGGGATAACCCAAAAAGGAAAACAAATCAAGCGACGAATGGAGTATTTTATTATTATACTTAAATATCATATAACATTATTATTGAGTTTGAAAAACTTTATTAGTAATTTAATAAATAAAAAAGAGGTAGGAGATTGAATAGCATTGTCCACAGTTTTGGAAGTTTTTTTGGAGAGAAAATCGTGGTTTTTTAGATGATTGTAATATTTTTGTAATATCATATTATTTTGATTTTTTTAATGATAATGTAGATTATAGTGTTATCGTAGAATTAATTAATTTAACTAAATTTTAATTGATTCATAATTTTATTAATTGTAGTTAAAAAAATATGTATCCGGATCTAGACCCGTGACCCTATGAATCTTATGGATATGGGTTTGGATCTCATTTTTTGAGATTCAATAGATCTAGACCGAATTTAGATCAAAGTAAAAAACTTCGAATCTGGATTTAAGCCTAGTAGAATCTGATCCAAATCCGATCCATTGCCATCCCTACTAGCTACTCATGTTGACGAGAGAGAGACCTTGCTAACAATTCGTAGTTAATTCAATTTCAATAATAGATTTCTCATCTATGGGAAGATAAAGCGGAAGTCATAACTCTGAAACAAATTGATAGATCTTTTATCATAATTAATGGAGAGCATACCAATACTGTAGGTATTTACTGGGGCAAAAAATGTTATCATAATGTAGTAAACTAATGAATATATATATATATATATATACAACATATTATGCAATGCAACATATATATACAACATATTATGCGAGCGCCGCGGATCTCACTTGATGCAACCTTTTTCGTACGAATCTTGCAGACGGATTCAGTTTCGTTAAATATCTGCAGTTACATACTCTCATTTGTTGATTACCAGAAACCTTTTCCATCGATCTGAGTCATTGGATTTTCGCAGATCTTGATTTCATTTGCTTACAGATCTGCAGAGAAGGCGGCGGCTTCTGCGTCACAGGTGATTCTTGATGTATTTGGCACTATGTTTTTTAGATTCTAAAATAGTATGTAATTGATTTTTGAAGGTTGTCGGAGCAGAGATGATTTTTGGTAAAAAGGGGAATCCGGAGAAGAGCATTGGGCATGTGTTTAAGCTTACCCCTTCCGAGTATAGTTAGCTCCGGCCTCTAGCCTTCCAACTCGATCGACCAACCGCTCTTTCTTCCACACAACCGCTCTCAGGTGAATTTCCTACTACTTATTGTTGGTATGCAGTTTATTTATTGTTGGTTGGTTGTTGTTGGACACTCTTGCTTTATTATATATATATATCTATATATATATATATATATATATATATAGGTTTTGAAAATACCTGCTTTTATATTATTTGTTATATGAGTATATGCTTCTTATTTGCTATGTAGGATGTCTGCTAAAGAATATTCTGGATTAGCGTTGGAAACTAATCAAATTTTGTTATTGGTTGATGATTTAACTATTAAAAAAGCGATTTTTTATATGACAAAAAATGATTTATAGAGGTCCCATTTATAGAAGCAGAGGAAACTAGTGAGATCCTTGTGGGGATTTAGAAAAATGTTTTTCTAGTTTCGCATTTCTGATTGATTAAATTCACCTTTCTTTAATATCTACTATGTGATTATAATTGAATTACATTTCGATAAGAAAATGCAATACCGTAGTATTTATTAATAAAATAAAGTATGGACTTTCCCAATTTTACAATTTTAACATGAACTTGTAAATTTGGAGAATTAAAGCACGATTTTTTTTTTTAAATTCGATACACACTCCGAGCTCCAAATTTTTTCGGTTGTTGAAAATACGAAAATGACTTTTTTTGCATACGTGGTTGCCAAGCTGGACCATTTTGGCATATCAACGATGTCTTTTTTGGTTAATATATAAACACGATTTTAGAAAATTGGCAACACAATCAATCAATTAAAACACTTTCAAAAAACGTTAAAGAGTTGGATACGACTTTCCGGCGAAATCAAATCTGACATAGCATTTTAGTGCTTAGTTGGAAGAGATATTTTTTCAAATAGGAAATTATGTTGTTTTTTGTTACCATTTTATTCTAATTTTGCACATGACTTTTGAACTTTAATAAAAATATGTTTAATACATTAATATTTAATACGATTCGTTTCATTTACAACCATATAGTAAGTGATAAATTTTGGAAAAATATTTTTTGTCTGTCATATATTTCTAATAATTAATCAGATATTCAGTCTCTATTAAATAAGCATATAATACGAATTAAATATATTTTTATTAAAGTTCTAATGTCATATGCAAAATTAGGTAAAACTCAAACTTCGTATATTTTCGGGATAATAAAAACCACATAATTTCCTACTTAAAAAAAATGTCTCTACCGCCTAAGCACTCATCCGCCACGTTATCTCGCCGTATTTTTTTGCCAATATGCAATTTTTAACTAATTGAAATAGAACGTTTTAAAGATCGTGTGCAAAATCAAATTACAGCCAAACTTCGTGTATTTACAGGCTAATATCCCTATATATAAATATATGTAGGTTTTGAAAATACTTAGTTCTTATTAGGGATAAAGAATTCACGTGTATTAAACAATTTATCTGAAAATTCTTATTATTTTCTCTAGTTTTAGAAAAATTAAATCAAACATGGTATTTGGTGTTTTTGAAATTAGATTACTTGTCTGTCGAATCTTGCCCAATATAGGGATTTAACAATTTAAAATTAGATTATTGAATCCTACCAAATGTATGAATTTAACAATTTGAAATTAGATTATTTTGTAGGAGCAAAATCCTTGCCACCAAAATTGGCCCTTCGGAATTAGTGTGAATTTTGTAGAAGAAGAATTTAGGTTGCAAAAGGCCTAGACCCAAGACTAACGAGCCACACGCACATGCAAACAAAAAGGCCAAGGCCCATATATTTCAATTCATTTTTATTTTATTAACAATTTATAATTTACGCTTGAAATTATACATGAGACACGTTTTACCCTCCCTTTTTTTTTGTTGAAAGTTCGATAGAAAATGTATTTTTAATGTATAAATATCTTATGTTTATTTCTTCAATATTATTTACCCATATTTAAATTGTGTTGTAACCGTTTTTATCAAAGAAGATGATGTCATAAAGATCCCTTTAATAATAATAATTGTGAATGGTAGGGCCGGATACTACCTTTTATTGCCTACCCTAGATATAAATACCCCCTTTGTTTCATCGAATTGGAAAGAAAATTAGGGTAAGCGCCGCTGATCTCATTTCATAGAACCTTTTTCGTACAAATATCTCCTTATTTGTTGATTACGAGAAACGTCTTTCATCGATCGAGTCATTGGATTTTCGCAACGATTCTACTTCGTTTCTCTGAGAATTTGCAAATCTTAATCTCATTTGCATACAGATCTGCAGACAAGGCGGCCGCTTGTGCGTGATTCGCAGCATGTTTTTCAGATGTTGAAGGCGGCCGCTTGTGCCTGATACGCATCATGTTTTTCATAGTAAGTAATTGGTTTTTTTCTTAAGGTTGCCGGAGCAGAGTTGATTTTTGATAGAAAAGGGGATCCGTGTGAATTTTGGAGAGGAACAATGACAGAGTCAAAATTGGAGGAAAACCTGCGTATGAGGTGCTTTGGATTCTTCTTATCAGAAAATCAAGACTGCTTACAGAAAGCTTGCACTCAAGTATGTTTCAATAAAGTTTTATCTGTTTTAGTCTTTGAGTTAGTTTTAGAGATCTGAGTTGTATGTTAGGTATTAAGGGTCACTCATTGATTTGATTTACCCTAATAATAACAGTTTTAAGATTTAAAAAAAATGTTTGGTTGCTGCTTCTACAAAATTATAAACTTTTTGTAGTAGTTAAAATAACTTAAAAGGCTGGAAGATTCAACTTTACTTACGTATGGCAATCTCTCCCGCCTTCATTAATTTTAATTTTTTTAATTTTTCTATTTCTCAAATCATCTATTCCTTTTTTTTGGTATTTTTCATTTCTATTTAGTTTCAAAATCTTTTGTTGTTTAATTTTATTTAATTTCAAAATCTTTTTTTTTCTTAAGGTTGCCGGAGCAATGACGGAGTCAAAATTGGGGGAAACATCGACGAGACCTGCGTACTTCTTCTTATCAGAAAATCAAGACTGGGAAGCTTGCACTCAAGTATGTTTCAATAAACTTTTCTCTGTTTATTTTGATTATTTATTTATTTAATCGACCCAATTTCTACGAATCTTTGAGTTAGTTTTAGAGATCTGAGTTGTATGTTAGGTATTAAGGGCCACTCATTGATTTTGATCAAGTATATTGATTTACCCTAATAATAACAGTTTTAATATTAAAAAAATTAAAATTGGTTGCTGCTTCTACCTGCCTTCATTAATTTTAATTTTTCTATTTCTCAAATAATCTAGTCCTTTTTCTTTTTTGGTATTTTTCATCTCTATTTTGTTTCAAAATCTTTTGTTGTTTCATTTCAAAATCTTTTGTTGTTTGTGCCTTTGTTAATATCTTACTCACATTGTGCCTAATGTCTTGTATATAGGGCTCAATGAATTCGGTATTCTTCGGGTTCGAATCTTGCAACCTCTATTTAGAAGACTTCCATTTTTTTTGTTTGTCTTGAAAAAATCCTAGCTGGTTTTAGGTTACTGTGTGTTGGTTACAATGTGCTCGACTTTTTATCAGAAGATGAGTCACATTTTAACTAGAAGTAGTTGTTGTGAAGCATAGGTTCACAAATCTATTCCATCACATGTGGCCTTAATTGAAATAACAAAATAATTGAAAGATGAACATAAAAGTACATAACTATTTCTCAAAATAATTAAGAGTTGCGACTTTAGTCTAGTTGGTATTCCCACTTCTGCGTAAGTGGTTGATCTTGTAAGGTCTTGGGTTCGATTCCCGTTAGGGACAATCTTTAATAAATATTTCCTTTTAAAAAAAACATAAAAGTACATAAAACAGCAATCCTTGTAAGCTTGACATGTAATTCTCACATAAATGTATCTAAATTTGGCCTGCTACATATCTGCTAACTTGTACCTGTTTTACACTTTGCCTATTGTGTGAGATTAACAAATTTGCTAATTTTATTCCTTTACATGTTTTCACTTAATCTGGTCTGCTACATAGCTGCTGACCTATTTTGTGAGATTAACAAATTTGCTAATTTTATTCCTTTACATGTTTTCACTTAATCTGGTCTGCTACATAGCTGCTGACCTATTTTGTGAGATTAACAAATTTGCTAATTTTATTTCTTACTTATTCTGTGAGATTAACAAATTTGCTAATTTTTATTTCTTATAATCATGATCAGAATGCATGGTGGAAGATGAAGAGGAAGAGATTGGATGGTGGAGCTAACGGAGCCGGCACGAATTGTAAAGATTTAGTCGATGTAAATTTTGTGCACAAAATTGGCATAGCGGGCTATGTTTATGAGCTAAAGATTGGGTCAATGTAACATTTGTGCAGAAATTTAGAATAGCGGGCCATGTTTATGAGCTAAAGATGGGTTCAATGTAAAATTTGTGTAGTAATTTAGCATAATGGGCCCATAAATAATAGTGGGCCTAGGGTTCAACACTAAAATTTAATTAATATCAAATTTGATTTCGAAACCCCACAGCAGCACAGGGGTGGGCGCGAGACAGGTACCCGCAGCGCGGGTACCCGTTTGCGGATACCCGCGCCTGCGGGTAATTGATTTTAATATTAATTCTCGTTCCCGCATAGAGCGGGTACCCGCATACGGGTACCCGTATGGATACGGCACGGGTACGGGTTTACTCGTAAATATTATCATCTATTTATAATATATTTAAATTCATAAATAAAAATTAAAAAATATCAATAAATGAAATTTTAAAAACATAAATTAAAATTAAAAAATACCAATATATTTAAACCACTATATAAGAGTAGATAATCTGTTTTATAAATTATGTTCCAATGGTGTTTCACCATAAATTATAATTATAAAATCGACCATATGATTATCAACTATGAAACCATAGATTCTTATAATTAAAATTACCATGGAAAACTGTTTAGTCACACTCTAGTGCTAGCACAAAACATGCAAACGGGTACCCGCGCCGTCCCGTGCCCACCTCTACGCAAGAGGACCTCATGTAAAAAAAAATTGTATATTAATACGGGTACCCGTTCAGGAACGGGTATCTAAGAATAAAATCCGTTCCCGTTCCCGACCCGCTTAATTTTTTGCGGGTACCTGCGTAACGGGTACCCGTACCCATTTTTCCCGACCCGAACTGGAAATACCCGAACGGGACCGGTACGGGCGCGGGAACCCAAATTGTTTGCCCACCCCTAAGCACAGCGGCCGACCAAACCAAGAACTTTCGGCTAGACCAAGACCAAGAACTTTCAGCAGCCGTTCCCCTTCCATAATGGCGCCGCCCCGGGTGTGTTCTTTATTTGGTTATTAAATCAAAATCTGAGTATGAGTCATCCTAATTTAATATATTTTTATTTAGCTCTTTATTGCATCAAAGTAAGAAGATGATTCCAACTTTTGGTCAAATGCATAATTATTATTTATCAAACCCCCTCAAAATCTAGTTGAATGATAATATTAAAAAAAAAAGAAAATTGCTTCATTATTAACAAAAGAAATTGCTCTGTGTTCTCCAAATGAGCTCAAATGGGCGCCACCGGGTGTGTTCTTTATTTGGTTATTAAATCAAAATATGAGTATGAGTCATCCTAATTTAATATGTTTTTATTTAGCTCTTTATTGCATCAAAGTTAGAAGATTATTCCAACTGTTGGTCAAATGTGTGATTATTATTTATCAAACCCCGCTCAAAATATAGTTGAATGATAATATTAAAAAAAAAAGGAAATTGCTTCATTATTAACAAAAGAAATTGCTCTGTGTTCTCCAAATGAGCTCAAATGGGCGCCCATAGGGTGTGTTCTTTATTTGGTTATTAAATCAAAATATGATTATGAGTCATCCTAATTTAATATGTTTTTATTTAGCTCTTTATTGCATCAAAGTTAGAAGATTATTTCAACTGTTGGTGAAATGCATGATTATTATTTATCAAACCCCGCTCAAAATCTAGTTGAATGATAATATTAAAAAAAAAAGGAAATTGCTTCATTATTAACAAAAGAAATTGCTCCTTGTGTTTTCCAAATGAGCTCAAATCTAATTGAATGAAAATATTAACAAAGGAAATGAGCTCAAATCTAATTGGGTCAATGTAACATTTGTGCAGAAATTTAGAATAGCGGGCCATGTTTATGAGCTAAAGATGGGTTCAATGTAAAATTTGTGTAGTAATTTAGCATAATGGGCACATAAATAATAGTGGGCCTAGGGTTCAAAACTAAAATTTAATTAATATCAAATTTGATTTCGAAACCCCACAGCAGCACAGGGGTGGGCGCGGGGCGGGTACCCGCAGCGCGGGTACCCGTTTGCGGATACCCGCGCCTGCGGGTAATTGATTTTAATATTCATTCTCGTTCCCGCATAGAGCGGGTACCCGCATACGGGTACCCGTACGGATACGGCACGGGTACGGGTTTACCCGTAAATATTATCATCTATTTATAATATATTTAAATTCATAAATAAAAATTAAAAAATATCAATAACTGAAATTTTAAAAACATAAATTAAAATTAAAAAATACCAATATATTTAAACCACTATATAGGAGTAGATAATCTGTTTTATAAACTATGTTCCAATGGTGTTTCACCATAAATTATAATTATAAAATCGACCATATGATTATCAACTATGAAACCATAGATTCTTATAATTAAAATTACCATGGAAAACTGTTTAGTCACACTCTAGTGCTAGCACAAAACATGCAAACGGGTACCCGCGCCGTCCCGTGCCCACCTCTACGCAAGAGGACCTCATGTAAAAAAAAATGTACATTAATGCGGGTACCCGTTCAGGAACAGGTATCTAAGAATAAAACCCGTTCCCGTTCCCGACCCGCTTAATTTTTTGCGGATACCCGCGTAACGGGTACCCGTACCCATTTTTCCCGACCCGAACTGGAAATACCTGAACGGGACCGGTACGGGCGCAGGAACCCAAATTGTTTGCCCACCCCTAAGCACAGCAGCCGACCAAACCAAGAACTTTCAGCAGCCGACCAAGACCAAGAACTTTCAGCAGCCGTTCCCCTTCCATAATGGCGCCGCCCCGGGTGTGTTCTTTATTTGGTTATTAAATCAAAATATGAGTATGAGTCATCCTAATTTAATATATTTTTATTTAGCTCTTTATTGCATCAAAGTAAGAAGATTATTCCAACTTTTGGTCAAATGCATAATTATTATTTATCAAACCCCCTCAAAATCTAGTTGAATGATAATATTAAAAAAAAAAGGAAATTGCTTCATTATTAACAAAAGAAATTGCTCTGTATTCTCCAAATGAGCTCAAATGGGCGCCACCGGGTGTGTTCTTTATTTGGTTATTAAATCAAAATATGATTATGAGTCATCCTAATTTAGTATGTTTTTATTTAGCTCTTTATTGCATCAAAGTTAGAAGATTATTCCAACTGTTGGTCAAATGTATGATTATTATTTATCAAACCCCGCTCAAAATCTAGTTGAATGATAATATTAAAAAAAAAAAGGAAATTGCTTCATTATTAACAAAAGAAATTGCTCTGTGTTCTCCAAATGAGCTCAAATGGGCGCCACTGGGTGTGTTCTTTATTTGGTTATTAAATCAAAATATGATTATGAGTCATCCTAATTTAATATGTTTTTATTTAGCTCTTTATTGCATCAAAGTTAGAAGATTATTTCAACTGTTGGTGAAATGCATGATTATTATTTATCAAACCCCGCTCAAAATCTAGTTGAATGATAATATTAAAAAAAAAAGGAAATTGCTTCATTATTAACAAAAGAAATTGCTCCTTGTGTTTTCCAAATGAGCTCAAATCTAATTGAATGAAAATATTAACAAAGGAAATGAGCTCAAATCTAATTGGGTCAATGTAACATTTGTGCAGAAATTTAGAATAGTGGGCCATGTTTATGAGCTAAAGATGGGTTCAATGTAAAATTTGTGTAGTAATTTAGCATAATGGGCACATAAATAATAGTGGGCCTAGGGTTCAACACTAAAATTTAATTAATATCAAATTTGATTTCGAAACCCCACAGCAGCACAGGGGGTGGGCGCGGGACGGGTACCCGCAGCGCGGGTACCCGTTTGCGGATACCCGCGCCTGCGGGTAATTGATTTTAATATTCATTCTCGTTCCCGCATAGAGCGGGTAACCGCATACGGGTACCCGTACGGATACGGCACGGGTACGGGTTTACTCGTAAATATTATCATCTATTTATAATATATTTAAATTCATAAATAAAAATTAAAAAATATCAATAAATGAAATTTTGAAAACATAAATTAAAATTAAAAAATACCAATATATTTAAACCACTATATAGGAGTAGATAATCTGTTTTATAAACTATGTTCCAACGGTGTTTCACCATAAATTATAATTATAAAATCGACCATATGATTATCAACTATGAAACCATAGATTCTTATAATTAAAATTAACATGGAAAATTGTTTAGTCACACTCTAGTGCTAGCACAAAACATGCAAACGGGTACCCGCGCCGTCCCGTGCCCACCTCTACGCAAGAGGACCTCATGTAAAAAAAAATTGTACATTAATGCGGGTACCCGTTCAGGAACGGGTATCTAAGAATAAAACCCGTTCCCGTTCCCGACCCGCTTAATTTTTTGCGGGTACCCGCGTAACGGGTACCCGTACCCATTTTTCCCGACCCGAACTGGAAATACCCGAACGGGACCGGTACGGGCGCGGGAACCCAAATTGTTTGCCCACCCCTAAGCACAGCAGCCGACCAAACCAAGAACTTTTAGCAGCCGACCAAGACCAAGAACTTTCAGCAGCCGTTCCCCTTCCATAATGGCGCCGCCCCGGGTGTGTTCTTTATTTGGTTATTAAATCAAAATATGAGTATGAGTCATCCTAATTTAATATATTTTTATTTAGCTCTTTATTGCATCAAAGTAAGAAGATTATTCCAACTTTTGGTCAAATGCATAATTATTATTTATCAAACCCCCTCAAAATCTAGTTGAATGATAATATTTAAAAAAAAAGAAAATTGCTTCATTATTAACAAAACAAATTGCTCTGTGTTCTCCAAATGAGCTCAAATGGGCGCCACCGGGTGTGTTCTTTATTTGGTTATTAAATCAAAATATGAGTATGAGTCATCCTAATTTAATATGTTTTTATTTAGCTCTTTATTGCATCAAAGTAAGAAGATTATTCCAACTGTTGGTCAAATGCATAATCATTATTTATCAAACCCCATCAAAATATAGTTGAATGATAATATTAAAAAAAAAAAGGAAATTGCTTCATTATTAACAAAAGAAATTGCTCTGTGTTCTCCAAATGAGCTCAAATGGGCGCCACCGGGTGTGTTCTTTATTTGGTTATTAAATCAAAATATGAGTATGAGTCATCCTAATTTAATATGTTTTTATTTAGCTCTTTATTGTATCAAAGTTAGAAGATTATTCCAACTGTTGGTCAAATGCATGATTATTATTTATCAAACCCCGCTCAAAATCTAGTTGAATGATAATTGCTTCATTATTAACAAAAGAAATTGCTCTGTGTTCTCCAAATGAGCTCAAATGGGCGCCATCGGGTGTGTTCTTTATTTGGTTATTAAATCAAAATATGATTATGAGTCATCCTAATTTAATATGTTTTTATTTAGCTCTTTATTGCATCAAAGTTAGAAGATTATTTCAACTGTTGGTGAAATGCATGATTATTATTTATCAAACCCCGCTCAAAATCTAGTTGAATGATAATATTAAAAAAAAGGAAATTGCTTCATTATTAACAAAAGAAATCGCTCCTTGTATTTTCCAAATGAGCTCAAATCTAATTGAATGAAAATATTAACAAAGGAAATTGCTTCATTATTTGTGTTCTCCAAAATTGCAATTAGTGAGTTCAAATCTACTTGAATGAGAATATTAACAAATGAAATTGATCCCTGTCTTCTCCAAATTTAGATTTGATTTATTTTCCTTTCAATTGAATTTACTTTTTCTTGTTACAGATTTTGGGCAAACGCAAAAGAAAATCAAAAGATAAGGCAAGCCGTTCGAATGCTTATTTTATTTTATTGTTCAATTGATTGTATAACATTGTTTTATCCTTATTTTTATTTATTTTCTTTAAATAGATTGTTTTATCCTTATTTTTTAAGTATTTTTCTTATATATATATTTATAAAACAAATTATGCCTTTGTAATTGAAGGTGCTGGAAGCTTCAAATGCTACATTAACATATGAAGTTACCAAGAGATTGAATAAGAGAAAGGCATTTGGTAGATTAGTGGACACTAAAACACCAATCTACATCGTAGATTTGAGTAGGTTTAGTCCAACAAATTCACAATTGGACTATATGCTGAATATGGATCATAAAACATTTTTGCATTGCATTCATGCATCTAATGGACCTTCACTTTTCTTGAAATACGATGAAACGTTGAATAATTATCTTGCTCGTTTGAAAAGTGAAGGTTGCCATCCTATAGAAAAGTTTTCCTCCCTAGCAGAAAATCCAAGAATTTATTGGTATACTCCTATAGAGTATATCAAAATTGTCAAATCGTTAGTAGACTTTATTGCTTATTTGCATAAGATGGGAAAATCGTTGGGGCCATTCTCATTGAGAAACTTGTTTATGAGGGGGAAAGAAGTAAAAATTGGAGCAGATTTGATTAGGGAAGCAAACAATCAGTCGATAATTGATGATTATGAAAATATACGACAAGTTATAAAGTGCATTTGTCTTCCTAACCTTACCCCACATCATATCCCATTAGATACACCAAATCTTATGCACTATCTGTACGAGGAAATGGGAACAGTAGGATCTTGGATTACAGCCATAAATCAGTAAGTAATTTTTATCTAATAATTATTATTATATTTTAATTATCTAATTTAACTATTTTTTTCTTTGCAGATTTGATTTGGATGAGTATTTTGTCAAACATTTGGCACTCATGCTACCGAGTCAGAGAACAAATTTCTACAGGATGTGCCAGGACATTTTTCTTGAATATGAGGGTGCTGACTATGCGAATCTGCTTAAAAATATGTCGTTGGTCAATAGCACATGGGTTGAAGATGTTCTGAATTACAATTTGGAATATGGTGTAGTCAATGGTCTGCTCCGTCATAATAATAATTATGAAGATGACAATTTAAGTTTGATGAGGTTCGGTAGGAACCTCGTCTCTCATTTACGAGATTATAAGGAATGGGATAAGAATGTGGTATGTATTTATTAAATAAATTAATCATTTGTGCTATATTTTTTAGTTTGACTCAAAAATATTTATAGGTGATTGACATCAAAATGATGGACCTGATTGTCCTCACTTACTTTGACCGGTTTATATGCGGTTGTACGAGGAATTGCATGCAAATCCCAATATTTTTACAAGAATTATGGAGGTTAGATAATGACATTTAGTTTTTGAACCAATATTTATTATCTGTCTAATAGTATTTCTTCTATTTTATTAACTGTCTAATAGTATTTCTTCTATTGTAGGGTATATAGTGGAAGTGCCAATGCTCCACACTTTTGAGTAAGACTTCTCACTCTTTGTATTATTTATATGCATGTCTTGTTCAAATTAGTATAGTGCTCCCATATAAAACTTGATGGTTGGATTGGCTAGAATTGAATATTTTATGCTCTTATATAGTGTATACTTGATTTTGGATTTTGACTAGATTGTTTATAATTGTTTAATTCAGTCTTAATATCTAGAAATCATTGAATATATCGTCTTCTTGGCGCGTTTTCTTGGAACTAATGCAGGTTGGGGAAACTAACCGAACCCTTTGCCCTTGTAGATCTGGAAGACTCTCTTGAAGCAAATGTGTTGAAGAACATAAGCAATTGAAATGTTGATGGAATCACTTTTGATTATAGGGATGATGATGTTACACACAATGACCTATTATGGCTTCCTGTGTTTGTTGTTAGATCTGTTGTCATATTTGATCCTCCTGTCTGATAACATGCATCTTTTTGAGCTTGCCTTGTCTTAACATGGTGTGAATTATGGCGATGATGATGATGTTACATAGTCACCTATTGTGGTTTGTTCATGTGGTTGTTGTAAGTGTTAGATCTGTTGCCATGTGTTGATCCTCATAGCATGAATCTTTTTTATCCTTACTTGTCTTAAAATGGAATGGATTAGTGATTAACTTGTATACATGTACATGGTCTTCGAGAGAACTTCTTTGCATAATTGCCATGAATGGATGATTCTGCTTTAGTTTGGTGCAGTGCAGAGATTATCAATAAGCATAAAAACAGATAAAATAATAACAAATTCTACAAAAGCAGCCTACTTATATTCTTATTCTCGGCCCAAGCCCATACTAACTAAAGAAGAGAGAGAATAGAATAAACTAACCTAATCCTAACCCCTCTTTTCTTCCTCAGGCTGCGCCCAATCCTTCGCCATTCCCCTTCCCCATGGCGAAACGGCGGAGATCAACATCAAAATCAAGAGCATCATCATCATCACGAAAGGTGTGTTTTCTTAGCTTTGTCCATTTGAAGCCGGAGATAAGGGATCAGTTCGTGGATGTCTACGTATTCGATTTAGATCGAAACGAAAGCCTTGATTTAGATGGAAACCCTAGGCTGCTGCAACACGGCGACTTGGAAAATGTTTCCGTCCCCGTGGCTCCTGCTCTACGATTCCGTCCGCCATCATACGACGTCGCTACTTGTGTTTTAGATTCCAAACTCTATTTGTTTCCCGGGTACGGCGCTACATCCAATCCTGAAGGAAAGTCGGTGCGATTGTACGACTTATCTTCTCCTCCTCCCGATCCCGATGCAGAGTCGACTCTGTGCTCTGTTATGCTTGGTATGAAACTCGCGCCCTGCGCCATCCCTACTCCGGATTGTCGAAAGATTGTCGTGTTCTCGAGGCGCATCCAGCAGACTTCTCATCAAAATGGATTCATTGATTTCGAGCTCTATGATTACGCGAACCGCACCTCAGTGGAGCTGCCCCGTATACCTAGGGACGGAAGGAAGTATTCCGTGTTGGGCTACTACTTCGTGAACGCTACTACTTTTGCGGTAAACACGGGTTCAGATGTCGGTGGCTGTGGCTGGGGATCCCGCGAGGCGTTCACTATCGATCTTAGCAATTTTGCTGTTCTGTAGCTACTAATAGTTATATAAAACTGTGGTCTATACTGATGGCAATTTTAAACTCTGCTTCGCATGTATAGAGCTTTGGTTATATCACTGGAAGTGGTGCATTGCTGAAGGTGAGTTTCTAGTTAATCTTTTCTGGTTGTTACTATTCAGACTCTCTTTGTAGAACAGAAACTGATTCTAATATGTTGATGAACAGAGAAAGTATGCAGTTGGCATAGCATGGAAGCCAAGCTCTTGATGGGCCATTAGGGGGTAATGCTGAAAATCTTGCTAATTTCTTCACCTATATTACAAATTATGGTACTATGATTGTTCTATTGATCTTCAATCTAGTTTCTACATCCTTATATACTAAGGACAATCATGAAAGAAGGATCACTATAACTAATGCTGAGAATGTTGCTGTTTAACTTTAACCTAAATTACAAGCATGGTACTATGATTCTAATGATCTTCAATTTAGTTTCTACATCCTTTCCTTTTCTTGATTTGATTTCGTATACGATGTTGTAGGGGACCCGAAAGAGGGGAACTGGTGGATGCAGTTCGGCCAAGACTACGTGCTAGGCTACTGGCCGTCGTTCTTGTTCTCCTACCTAGCCGACAGTGCTTCCATGATCGAATGGGGCGGGGAGGTGGTGAACTCAGAGCCAGACGGGCAGCACACTGCGACTCAAATGGGCAGCGGCCACTTCCCGGAAGAAGGGTTCGGCAAGTCAAGCTATTTCAGGAACATTCATGTGGTGGACAGCACCAACAACCTTAAGGCCCCTAAAGAACTAGGCACCTTCACAGAGCAGTCCAACTGCTATGATGTTAAGACAGGCAGCAATGAGGATTGGGGCCATTATTTCTACTATGGAGGCCCAGGCAGAAACCCTAATTGCCCTTGAGATCTTCAAGCTGCAAAGCAGTGAGAACGAAGAAGGAATACACAAAGAAAAAGATGGGCCCCTCTTTGTAACCACTTTTTTTTTTGCTAGGTTTAATGTAATCTATGTAAGTGAACTCTAGGTGGGAAAAAAGTGACCAATTTCTTGTAAAACAAGAGAGAGAGAGAGGCCCTTTTGTTATTTTCTATTTATTTCATTGCTTATCTTGCTCGCTCCACACAAATCAGTTGATTCCCAGAAAAGTAAGAATTTCTTGAGAAACCATCAACATTTAATCTAAATTTTGAGATACACTCGCTCCCTCCTACAATTCTCTCACAATTCTTGTTACATTTCTTAAAATAAATAAAAAATTATTACAAATACTTTATTTTATAGTCCTACATCTCTACACACAATTAACTACATTTATAAAATACTGCACACAAAAGAAATGGAATAAGAATTGTGGAACGGAGGGAGTACAATAATTTCTACCTTCCACATATTACGTCATCAAGTTAGGCCTATTCCTGTCAAATGTGCATACCAAAAGCCACAAGATCATGCTGGACTGCAAAAAGGGGAAATATATTACCAAGGTTCAAATAAAATGGAAGAAATTCCTGTCATGTTTTGTAAGAACATTTCTTCCTACACAAACTACTTGTGGAACTAAAACCAGGACGCTCAATTTTCTCTAGTGTTACAAACTGCGTCCGACCGTGAACGACTACGTGCTTCTTTACCTACAGCATGACTTAATTTTCAATTACAAGATCTTCACTCCACCAATGATACAACTGCCACCAATGAGAGTACGCGTTATAGATAACCTTAACACCGTCAAAAGTATTATCGCCTTTTATAAAAAACATATAGAAAAGAGCCCACATATGGTTTCTTATCAGTCTGCATATTCCAAAATGAAACAAAATAAATTCCATGCATCTCATAGCAAAAGCAAAAGGCCATTATTCTGAATCACTTTCCGTACCTCCCATACCTTTCAATCCTCTGGCCTTCTGCAATATAATTATATACCATATCCAAATTCATTATGCTCTTCAACTTAAACATGAAACAATCCAAGACAATCTAGCAATGGTATACCTTCTTAGAAGTCTTCTTCTCTCTCACTTCATACCTCTCTTGGCACAAGTCTGATAACCATGAACCCGGACTAACCAACTACACAAAGAACAGAGACACATTATTACTATATCAACACAACGCGTGATTTAGACCAATCTATGAAACATTAATTTCATTGCAAACTTTGAAGGAAACAAAAAACTTACTAATATGGTTCTCTGAACCAACTTGGCCCTTTTCTTGGGCCTTTGAGGCGGTTTGCAACCTTTCATTGCCATGAAATCTTCCTCTTTCTCTTTGCTTGATAGCGGAATTAGCAACCTCGGCCAAACAACTTTCTTGCTTTCCTCCTTTGGATTCACGAACAATGCCTTGCTAGCATCATCAAATGCACCCGATCCCCTAGCCGTGTAATACCTATCTTCCTTCCCAGGTGATAAGGCTATCGATGCTTTTCGACTCTCGTTTGCAATAGATCTACTCACACCTAAGTCCCTGCATAAGTTTGTAAAACTGAACACTACATTTCAATTGCAAATAATTGCTTTTAAGCAAAAGCAGGTAGTTTTTTGTATAAATAATAAAAAACAGATATATTTAGTAGTTTAAGAAATTATGGTGCTTTAAATACCCAAAAGCATCTCAATAGATGCTTTAAAAAAACTGCTTAATTAATCACTTTAGTTGCTTAATTTTAAAAAAAAAGATGCAGTAAGCAGATTTACTAAACAAAAAAAATTGTTTATGATGTCAATAAGCGAGATAAGTGCATAAAATAAACGCAAACACCCCCTAAGTTTTTTTTTTGGAAAGTAACATAAAGATGATGCTAGGTTTGTATGCACTATATAAACTTCGTTGCTGTGTCATCCCAATAAATATTGGTCCTGTTTGGTTTTCTGCACAGGAAAGTAATCTATTTTAAATTATATTTGATTGAGTTAGTAATCATATTCCCTAAATTTATAATCTAGTGTTTTGGTTTACTTTTATAAAAATTGGAAATTATCTTCCTTTATAGATAAAGTAACAGTAGCACAATAGTACGGGGTTGCATTTCCCAATTGTAACCAGGTGAATTTAATAAATCAGAAAGGCAAAACCAGAAATATATTTTGATCCGCATCCACCAAGGATCTCACTAGTCTACTCATCTCTATAAATAGGAGTCTGTAAATCATTTCTTATCATATAAAAAATCGCTTTCATCAAGGAGTTTCTGATGCAAGTCACTTGCCAGTTGCCTCATCAAATATATTTAAAAAAAGAATTCAATACTTAAATCATTATTTTCAAAACCTATATATATATATATAAAAGCAGCCGATCCACCAGCATTCAAACATTCAATCTACATTACATAAAGCAAGAGTGTCCAACAACCAACAATAGATAAACTAAACTGCATATTAGGAAATTCACCTGAGAGAAAAACATCTATGAAGAAAGAGCGGTTTGTCGAACGAGTTGGAAGGCTAGGGGCCGGAGATGAGTACAGTCGGAAGGGGTAAGCTCAAACACATACCCACTGCTCTTCTCCAGTGCCGGTACCTTACCTCTATACTCCTCCCATTCAAACAATCCATTACCAGGATTCATCCGATGAACGTTGATGAAGAAACGCATGTTGTATCCATCCTCTTCCACCTTCGGATCATGTGGAAAGGATTTGGAGCACACTTAGTACATCTCTCATACAATCCAAACTCAGATACGAAACAAGCACCGCCGCAAATCTGAAAACCGTAACCAGCTACCCAAGGCACAACCTCGCCCTCCTCAGACCCCTCCCAGCTGTATGACTCTTTTTCTTCCTTCCGGCTGAGATCCAGAGTGTACGCCTCGCGTAAGCCCCAGCCACCTGAAGCCGAAACCGTGTTTACGAAGTAGTAGTAGCGTTCACGAAGTAGTAGCCCAACACCAAATACTCCCTTCCGCCCCTCGGTATATGGGGCAGCTCCACTAAGAACAATACTCCCTTCCGCCCCTCGGTATATGGGGCAGCTCCACTAAGAACGTCTCCGACGAATATTCTACTATAACAGGTATTCAAGAATCGGCCCACGAAATTATAATGAGTTTGGAGCTGCCATGCTGTTGAATATGATGGCCGGTACCATGAAAAGTGTTAAAACAATAAGTGTTAGGCAGCAAAGTAACTACAACAATAAGTGCTAGGAACTTCCTTTTCTTTCCAACTTGCAAAGTGTTATAACACTCAACAAATAGAATTCTCCATTAAGCTAAACAATGAAAATCCAATTAACACAACAAGGTTAAGAGGTGATCAAGAACAACTCTTCAAATGTGACATCAACTGACACAATTCATCTCTTATCAAATCAAACTCAACACACACATTCATTTTAAGTTTACCAAATATGAAAAGATATGTAAGTACTACCAGCACAAATGTAATCTTGAACGAAACAAAATCTATATATAGCATTCACAAAATGACGAGTTATGATAAAGGAGTGTGTTGGACAATGGAATATCAGTACAAAGACTTAGATGGACGAAGACAATCAACTAAGGGAGTTCCCACGGTATCGAGAAAAAACAGTCTCACAATCTTGCACATCAAAAATCCCACAAAAAGCAGAGGAAAGCAACTGCAATCTCTTGATTAGAGTAGCATGAAGCCCAACTCTCTCTCTGCAAAATCCGAAATCCCAACAACCGAAACAAGCAATGATGAACAAGAAAGCAATAAAAAACATGCAAAAACACAAACTTCAACAACCAGAACAAAGAAGAAAAAACTTTAAATTCAACCACAAAGTTCATAGTAGTAATCAATATTCCAGAATTTCTGAAACTAAAATAATAATTAAAATAGAAAAAAAACCCAAAATTTAGGATTACCTGGGGGAGAAGAAAACTGAAATTGTTGTCACTTCCAATATATACCCTGCAACAGAAAAATATTATTAGACGGTGAATAAAAAATTGGTTCGTAAACTAAATGTTATTATCTAACATTCATGATTTTTTTAAAAATTTGGGAATGTGTATGCAATTCCTTGTACAATTGCACATAGAACCTGTCAAAATTAGCTAGAATAGTCAACTCAGCTTGCTGGTTGTTAATTTTCTGCAAAATAAAAATAAAAATTGAATCAAGAATTAAAAAAAGAAAAACACAAATAATTAATTTAAATCATAAATACATACCCTCCCCTCATGATAGTAATCTTGCAAATGAGTGGTGAGGTTCTTACCGAACCTCATCAAACCCTCATTGTCGTTTTCATAATTATTATGAAAAACTAACACCTCATAGACTGCACCATATTTTTGATGATTATGCACAATGTCTTCACTCCACGTGCTATCGATTAAGGGCATATTTGTAAGCTAGATAATAATAATCATCACCCTCGTATTCTAAATAGATGTCCACACACGTCCTGTAAAAATGCATCCTCTAATTAGGTGGCATAAGTGCCAAATGATGGCCAAAAAAGTCATCAACATCAAATCTAAAAAAAATAATAATAAATAAATTAGAGAATTAAAATATAATACTTATTATAAATAAATATACTTACACATTCTCATCTTTTATCTAGTTTTCTACCCTTCCCATCGCCTCATAAAAATTGTGCATAAGATATGAAGTATCAAGAGATGGATTAAAACAGATGCACTTAATGATTTCTCGTAAATTTTCATAATCCTCAATTATAGTCTGTTTAGTTGCTTCCCTAATTAAAACTCCACCAATTTTTACTTCTTTTCTTTTCATAAATAAATTTTACTATGAAAAAGGCCCCAACGACTTTCCCATCTTATGCAAATAAACAATAAATTCTACTAAAGATCTCATAATCTTAATATACTTCACAGAAGTATGACAATAAATCCTTGAATCAATTGCTAGGGTTGAAAACTGTTTTATGGGATGATGGCCTTTTCTTTTCAAACGAGTAAGATAATTTTCCAAAGTTTCATCGAATTTTAAAAAAAGTGAAGGTCACATGCATGAATGCATTTTAAAAATGTTTGATGATCAATGCTTAGCAAATCGTCCAACTATGATTTAATTGGACTAAGCGGACTCAAATCTACAATAAAAATTTGTGTTTCAGTATCACGCAACATCCCAAATGTCATTCTCATATTAATTTTGCTAGTAATTTCATATGGTAATGTAGCTTCCTTCACCTGCCATAGTTTGTTTTAATAAACAATAAAATATTCAAGAAAAATAAGTAATGAACAATGCATGTGTTCGAAAAATACTTCAAAAACAATTTTATACACTTTATTAAATATCAATAAAATCAAATGTGCATTTGAAGATCTTGCATTTTTTTTATTTTCTTTCAGTTTACCTAACACCTGCATTAAGAAAAAGTAAATCCAAGATTTAAGGAAAATAGAAACCAATTTTAAGAGAATACAGCATGAAGCAATTTTATTTGTTAATATTCTAATTCAAGTAGATTTGAGCTCACTAATTGCAATTTTGGAGAACATAACATAATAATGTTAATTTTGGGACTTTATTACTGATTTTTGGACTTTATTATAACAGAATAGAAAGGTCTATACAAAAAGATTACTGTGCGTCAATGCTACTTAGAATGAGAATATTATATTACTGATTTTGGGACTTTATTATTACAGAATAGAAAGGATTATACAAAAATATTACCGTGCGTCAATGCTACTTAGAATGAGAATATTAAAAAAGGAAATTGCTCCATTATTTTATGTTTTCCAAAACTGTAATTAATGAGCTCAAAACTACTTGCATGAAAATATTAACAAAGGAAATTGCTCCATGTATTTTCCAAAATTGCAATTAATGAGATCAAGTAGGAAATTACTCCATGTATTCTCCAAAATTGCAATTAATGAGCTCAAATCTAATTGAATGAAAATATTACCAAAGGAATTTGCTTTATTATGTTGTGTTTATCCAAAATTGTAATTAGTGAGCTCAAATCTACTTGAATTAAAATATTAACAAATGAAATTGCTTCATTATGTTGTATTCTCTTAAAATTGATTTCTATTTTCCTTAAATCTTGGATTTAATTTTTCTTACTGCAGGTGTTAAGTGAACGTGAAAGAAAATCAATAAAAAAGGCAAGATCTTCAAATGCACATTTGATTTTATTGATATTTAATTAACTGAATAAAATTATTTTTGAAGTATTTTTCGAACATTCCTTATTTTTTAAATATTTTTCTTGAATATTTTATTGTTTATTAAAACAAACTATGACATGTGAAGGAATCTACATTACCATATGAAATTACTAGCAGAATTAATATGAGAATGGCATTTGGGATGTTGCGTGATACTGAAACACAAATTTTTATTGTAAATCACAGTTGGACGATTTGTTAAGCATTGATCATCAAACATTTTTAAAATGCATTCATGAATGTGACCTTCACTTTTTTTAAAATTCGATGAAACTTTGAAAAATTATCTTTCTCGTTTGAAAAGAAAAGACCATCATCCCATAAAACAATTTTCAACCTTATGCGTGATAATCTTAATATACTTATGTGAAGTATATTAAGATTATGAGATCTTTAATAGAATTTATTGTATTATGAGATCTTTAGTAGAATTTATTGTTTATTTGCATAAGATGGGAAAGTCGTTGGGGCCTTTTTCATCGCAAAATTTATTTATGAAAAGAAGTAAAAATTGGTGCAGTTTTAATTAGGGAAACAACTAAACAGACTGTAATTGAGGATTATGAAAATTTACAAGAAATCATTAAGTGCGTCTGTTTTGATCCATCTCTTAATACTCCATATCTTATGCACAATCTTTATGAGGCGATGAGAATGATAGAAAACTAGATAGAAGATGAGAATGAATAAATATATCTATTTATAATAATTATAATAAGTATTATATTTTAATTCTCTAATTTATTTATTATTTTTTTTTTTTAAGATTTAATGTTGATGACGTTTTTGGCCATCATTTGGCACTTATGCCACCTAATCAGATGATGCATTTTACCAGACGTGCGTGGACATCTATTTAGAATACGAGGGTGATGATTATTATTATCTGCTTACAAATATGCCCTTAATCGATAGCACGTGGAGTGAAGACATTGTGTGTAATCATAAAAAATATGGTGCAGTCTATGACGTGTTAGTTTTTCATAATAATTATGAAAATGACAATGAGGGTTTGATGAAGTTCAGTACGAACCTAGCTACTCATCTGCAAGATTACTATCATGAGAGGGTATGTATTTATGGTTTAAATTAATCATTTGTGTTTTTTTTTTTAATTCTTGACTCAATTTTATTTTATTTTTGCAGCCAGCAAGTGAGTTGACTATTCTAGCTAATTTTGACATGTTTTATGTGCAATTGTACAAGGAACTGCATGCACATCCCCAAAATTTTAAAAAAAATCATAAAGGTTAGATAATAACATTTAGTTTACGAACCAATTTTTTATTCAATTGTCTAATAATATTTTTTCATTGCAAGGTATATATTGGAAGTGACAACAATTTCGCTTTTCTTCTCCCATACGTAATCCTAAATTCGGGTTTTTTTTTCTATTTTAATTACTATTTTAGTTTCAAAATTCCGGAATATTGATTACTACTATGAACTTTGTGGTTGAATTTCAAGTTTTTTCTTCTTTGTTTTGGTTGTTGAAGTTTGAGCTTTTGCATGTTTTTTATTGCTTTCTTGTTAATCATTGCTTGTTTCGGTTGCTGGGATTTCGGATTTTGCAGGGGAGAGAGTTGGGCTGATGGATCATGCTACTCCAATCAAGAGATTGCAGTTGCTTTACTCTGCTTTTTGTGGGATTTTGATGTGCAAGATTGTGAGACTGCTTTTTCTCGATACCGTGGGAACTCCCTTAGTTGACTGTCTTCGTCCATCTAAGTCTTTGTACTGATATTCCATTGTCCAACACACTCCTTTTTCATAACTCGTTATTTTGTGAATGCTATACGGAGACTTTGTTCCGTTCAAGATTACATTTGTGCTGATAGTACTTACATATCTTTTCATATTTGGTAAACTTAAAATGAATGTGTGTGTTGAGTTTGATTTGATAAGAGATGAATTGTGTCAGTTGATGCCACATTTGAAGAGTTGTTATTGATCACCTCTTAATCTTGTTGTGTTAATTGGATTTTCATTGTTTAGCTTAATGGAGAATTCTGTTTGTTGAGTGTTATAACACTTTGCAAGTTGGAAAGAAATGGAAGTTCCTAGCAGCACTTATTGTTGTAGTTACTTTGCTGCCTAAAAGTTAGGGAAACCATATTTCATGGTACCGGCCATCATATTCAACAGCATGGCAGCTCCAAATATAACAACTTAATAATTTAAAATTAGATTATTTTATCAGAACGAACGAGCAGCAAGCACATGCAAACAGAAAGGCAGAAGCCCATATACTTCAAATTATTTTTATAATATTAATAATTTATAATTTATGCTTCAAATTATACACAAGACCGTTTTTATCATTGACGATGATGCCAAATACTAAAATAAAGGGATAATAAAGATGGTCTTATTAGTACTACTACTTAACCTTTTCAAACAATTGATTAATTTATTATTTTTTAGTTTTGTTCCCATTTCTTCTTTTGTTGAAGTTGCCCTTCAAACCACATTGTAACCAACACACTGTAACCTAAAGCCAGTTATGATTTTTTCAAGACAGACAAAAAAATTGGAAGACTTCTAAATAGAGGTTGCAAGATTCGAACCCGAAACTCTGAAAAAGTATACCGAATTCATTGAGCCCTATATACAAGACATTAGGCACAATGTGAGTAAGATATTGACAAAGGCACAAAAAACAAAAGATTTTGAAATTAAATAAAATGAAACAACAAAAGATTTTGAAACTAAATAGAGATGAAAAATACTAAAAAAAAAAAAGGCCTAGATGATTTGAGAAATAGAAAAATTAAAAAAATTAAAATTAATGAAGGCAGGTAGAAGCAGCAACCAATTTTTTTTTTTTAATCTTAAAACTGTTATTATTAGGGTAAATCAATATACTTGATCAAAATCAATGAGTGGCCCTTAATACCTAACATACAACTCATATCTCTAAAACTAACTCAAAGATTCGTAGAAATTGGGTCGATTAAATAAATAAATAATCAAAATAAACAGAGAAAAGTTTATTGAAACATACTTGAGTGCAAGCTTCCCAGTCTTGATTTTCTGATAAGAAGAATCCCTGGAAACAGAAAGTACGCAGGTCTCGTCGATGTTTCCCCCAATTTTGACTCCGTCATTGCTACGGCAACCTTAAGAAAAAAAGATTTTGAAATTAAATAAAATGAAACAACAAAAGATTTTGAAACTAAATAGAAATGAAAAATACCAAAAAAAAAAGGACTAGATGATTTGAGAAATAGAAAAATTAAAAAAATTAAAATTAATGAAGGCAGGAGAGATTGCCATAACTAAGTAAAGTTGAATCTTCCAGCCTTTTAAGTTATTTTAATTACTACAAAAAGTTTATAATTTTGTAGAAGCAGCAACCAAACATTTTTTTTTAATCTTAAAACTGTTATTATTAGGGTAAATCAATATACTTGATCAAAATCAATGAGTGGCCCATAATACCTAACATACAACTCATATCTCTAAAACTAACTCAAAGATTCGTAGAAAATGTGTCAATTAAATAAATAAATAATCAAAATAAACAGGATAAAGCTTCTAAAACAGATAAAACTTTATTGAAACATACTTGAGTGCAAGCTTTCTGTAAGCAGTCTTGATTTTCTGATAAGAAGAATCCCTGGAAACAGAAAGCACCTCATTCCTCTCCAAAATTCACACGGATCCCCGGCAACCTTAAGAAAAAACCAATTACTTACTATGAAAAACATGTTGCGTATCAGGCACAAGCGGCCGCCTTCAGCATCTGAAAAACAAGCCGCGAATCACGCACAACAGGCCGCCTTGTCTGCAGATCTGTAAGGAAATGAGATTAAGATTTGCAAATTCTCAGAGAAACGAATTAGAATCGTTGCGAAAATCCAATGACTCGATCGATGGAAGACGTTTCTCGTAATCAACAAATAAGAAGATATATGTATGAAAAAGGTTCTATGAAATGAGATCAGCGGCGCTTGCCCTAATTTTCAATTCGATGAAACAAATGGGGTATTTATATCTAGGGTAGGCAATAAAAGGTAGGTATCCGGCCCTACCATTCACAATTATTATTATTAACCTGAAATAAATAATGTGTGATTATTTTCTGTTTTAAATTTTTTTTATAATGATATTTTATATTCTTTTAGTATCTTTTTTTAAAAGAAAATTGACTGAAGAGATTTCAACCTTTTTCCTATCCGCCTCCTCGCAAATTTTACCAACCGAGACCGTGGACCTATCTATCTCCGGGTCTATTTGCACAAACATATGCATCAATTAATGAGTGAAAAGAAGTATCCTCTCTCTAGTGTACTAATATGAAAACAAAATGAAGAATAACATGATATATTTTCAATGCTTTTCCTCTAGTTGCATCATTTATTAACTCACTTGACTCCTAATAGAAAAACACAAATTCATTCTTACTCGTCCACTCTTAGCTTGAAAAAAGAAACATTTGAGGAAGCAGGAGAATAAGTTTCACCTAATTTAATTTATGACTTGTGGAAGTAAATTCAATGAGACAATATTATACTAGCAATGAATGCCACGTAATAAATGAAGCTAAACAAAATACCATCTCCTTAAGGTTCTTACATGATACAACGAAGCAATTCCTTGACCAAGAATAAGAGTTCGCATAAAATGAAATCATAATTCTCACAACAATGGGCTTATAAAAAAAATCTATAATTGGAACAACACCAACACTATAAACCCACCCATAGTTAATTACAATTCATACCAAATTGATAAGTCATGTATTCCTACATAAAGATAAAATTAAAAAACTTCACCACTCAAGATTTTCATAGATTTTGTCATGAGAGCGTGCATCTGACAATGCTAAATTTTAATTGATTTATAATTTATTAATTTTAGTTAAAGAAAAACATATGGATTCGTGGTTTAGACCCGATACCTAGTGGATCTTATGGATCAAAGTCTGGATCTCATTTATTTAGATCCAATGAATTTGGACCAAATCTGGACCAAAGTAAAAAAATTATGGATCTGAATTTGGATAGGAAGATCCAGTCCATTGTCCTCCCTAATCAAATACATATAACTGTGGATAAATTATGTACCAGGAACAATAAATGTTGATATGGTCATTTATTCTTTTCTCTTCTCGCCTCGTCTTTAGTTAGTATGGGCTTGGGCTGGGAATAGGAATATAGCTGGGCTGCTTATTTAAATTGCACTGGGCTTCAACTTTTAGATTTCGTGTGGTGGTGTTTGCTGCAAAGAATATGAATATTTTTTGCATTATTGGGTAAATAATATTGAAGAAATAAACATAAGATATTTATACATTAAAAATACATTTTCTATCGAACTTTCAACAAAAAGGGGGGGGTAAAACGTGTCTCATGTATAATTTCAAGCATAAATTATAAATTGTTAATAAAATAAAAATGAATAGAAATATATGGGCTTTGGCCTTTTTGTTTGCATGTGCGTGTGGCTCGTTAGTCTTGGGTCTAGGCCTTTTGCAACCTAAATTCTTCTTCTACAAAATTCACACTAAACCCGAAGGCCCAGTTTTGGTGGCAAGGATTTTGCTCCTACAAAATAATCTAATTTCAAATTGTTAAATTCATACATTTGGTAGGATTCAATAATATAATTTTAAATTGTTAAATCCCTATATTGGGCAAGATTCGACAGACAAGTAATCTAATTTCAAAAACACCAAATACCATGTTTGATTTAATTTTTCTAAAACTAGAGAAAATAATAAGAATTTTCAAATAAATTGTTTAATACACGTCAATTCTTTATCCCTAATAAGAACACCTACATATATTTATATATAGGGATAATAGCATGTAAATACATGAAATTTGGCTGTAATTTGATTTTGCACATGATCTTTAAAATCGAATTTGATGTGGCAGATGACATGGCGGATTAGTGCTTAGGTAGCAGAGACATTTTTGTTACCCGAAAATACACGAAGTTTGAGTTTAATCTAATTTTGCACATGACATTAGAACTTTAATAAAAATATATTTAATTCATACTAGAATGTTAAATTTGATTCGTATTCGATTCGTTACTAATATTCAATTTATTCGATTCGATTCGAATAATCGATTCTTCTATTCGTACTCTCTATTAAATACTAAGTAAAATCAAATCATCTCAACGAACAAAAACAACAAAACTGAGGACATACCTTCATTAGCACCTTTTTTTAGCTGCTTGTAGTTAGCAGCTTGCTGTCAAGGATGGTTATGGTGAGTTGGCCATCCGCCAACGGATACGCTTTCGGGTTCACAGCTTCGGCAGTCTACAAAAACAGATCGAGCAAAAACAATCCAAATCCAGTGAGATTTCACAAACATATTATGCAAACATCAGAAATTCAAATTGAGAGGAGAAAGAATACAGAGTAGAGATTGGTACCATGATGATGGCGGAGAGTTCAATCACAACAACGGATTGTGAGTGCCGAAGATTCGAGGGTAAAGATTTATAGGGTTTTGAACGAGACCGCGGAAACTGGATTAGGGTTGGGGGTGGATTTCATAAGAGGCCCTAGGCCCAAACTCAAATATGAACAAGGCCCAATAAACCCATATTATTCTAAATTCACTATTTTTATTTTTATTTTCTCTTTTTAATATCTCTTTTTATTAATCTTTGATGGAACTAATTATAAAATAGAAACATATTTAATGTGCATATCTGAAAAGTCACGTTTTAAGGGATCTTTTGATTTCGGGAGTACGAAGGAAATTCAGTAATAACAATGATCGATTAAAAAAAAGTTTATTAGCTTCAAAATATGAGTTTTTTTTTTATCAAAATCCTATTTTGTATATGAAATTTCAATTTATTTTAAATTGCATGTGTGTCAAAAATTCGACGAATTCGCTGACATGCTTATAGATGGGTTAGTAACGTTACAAATTATAGTGGGTTAGTTTTAAATCGTAATCATAGTTGGTCGGATAACATTTTGGTGGAAACGGTTGTAAGCGGATTTTTGTTCTTTTATGACCATCAATGGATGAAGCTCATACACATTCCTAGTTTCTCCCCCTTATTATCTATCTATCTATATATATTTGTAATGTAATATATTATGAATAATCGCAATTAACTCACGTAAGTAATTGAAGAACTTATGTTTTTACTGGATACATGAACTTATGTTATTACTGGATGCATTAGTGTCATTACAAACTCCGTTATCAATTGTAAAGCTAAAGCACTCCCCATCCCCTTCAACATTTATTGTTGTCAATAAAACTGCAACAACCATTTCTTTTCTCATCGCGAAATTCGGTATATGCGGATGCAGAATTTAAAATTAGAGGAAATGAAACTGTAAGTTTGGATGGCTACAAATAAGAGTAAATTTTAAAAAAAATTATAAGAAATGACAGAAATAAGTACTCACTCTGTCTCGTCGGACTTGTTTTGCATTCCTTTTCGGCCGTCCCATCCAATTTGTCTTGTTTCTTAAAAAGAAAAATAAATACTAGACAAACTCCTACTTTTTCTTTGTGGGGACTACCTTTTTACACAAAATTATTCATTCATCTACACACAACCACCCACTCATTTTAATCTCCGTACCGGAAAAAAACCAAACAAGTCGGACGGGACGGAATGAATACATAATTTGCGAATAGTGGGTTTCACCCGGTGGCCAAAATTTGCCGATGATAGTGTACTTTCTCGATGTTACTCGTGATGATTGATGAAGGTGAAAGCATAGTGGAAATATATAACTGATAAAAGAAGGAAAATAGGCAGAGAAAACTTGGCCATTCTGATTGATTAAATTCACCTTCCTTTTATATTTGTTGTGCGATCATATTGAAGTACAATGGTGTCATTATATAGGAGAACTAGTAGTAGACTCCATAAGGAAATTAATGCAATCCCATTTGTAACCGTTAGTATTTATTAACAAAATAGTATTAATAAAAACTAAAATATGTTACAAATGGCTAATGTCCCAAAACTATTTTCTCTGTTAGTAGTAGTATAGTGATGACCTAACAGTTTCGGTAGTTGCATTGTGGCCAATATTGTATTTGTTTTCAAATCTCATAGACGATCCGTGAGCCCGTCACATATAATTAATCTAGTCTTAATTTCCACATCGTTTACACAACATCGAAGCTTATCTACAACATATAGACATGCCTATAATTTTTTCTCTACCTTCAAAAAAGAGAGTTTCCTCCTTACTTTACTTCCTCGAATCACGAAAAAAGATAACATAGTTAATATTAGGGAAGAACTCGCAAGAATTGAACTGCTTGTTTTAATATTTCTTATTATTTTGACTAGTATTATTAAAACTAAACCAAACTTATGATTTTAAATTTTTTAAATCAATTAAAAATTGGAATTTCACGATTTCGAATCGGATTACTTTATCCGAGCAAAATCCTTGCTACCAAATTGGGCCTTCTCGTCTAGTGTGGATTTTGTATAAAAAAGGCTTTAGGATGAAAAGGCCCAAGCCCAAGACTAAACGAGCCGAGCGCACATACTAACAAGAAGGCCCAATCCCATAATTTCAACTAATTTTCATTTTATTAATAATAAAATTTATGCTTTAAATTATTACAACATGAAACACGTTTTACTTTTTGTTGTTAAAAGTATGATAGTTCTTGATTGAAAATAAGTCAAGAACGATTTATTTTTTCAAATTACTGATAAGCTCTCTCTGATGGGAGTTTAATTAGGGTTCTCTACGAAAAATTTCATAACTTTTAATTCCGTAAATTTCAAATTTCACAATATAGGAGTACTTCTTTCGTCCATCTTGACTAATCTTAGCTTGTTTATCTTTTCGGATTGTTACACTTAATTTGTCTCATTTCCTAAATAAGAAAATTATAATTAATACATTAATTCTCATTTTTTCTTTGTGGAATCACTTATGTACATACAACTAACCACTAAATATCTAGGTCATTCTATCTCTTCGATAGAAAACATATATTTAACGGATCAATATATTTATTTTTTAAAAATATTATCATGTGATTACATCCCAATAGAAAGAGTTGATGAACACAAATATTTACGTCACAAAAATAAGTATGATATATATATATATATTAGATATATGATTTTCTAAAGGAAGACATGATTTCGATCTTAATTTTTACAAATCTAGAAATGAAATACGCCCTCCGTCCCACAATTTTTTATTCGATACTGTTTTAATTAGAGTTATTGGTTGTGCGTAAAGATGTTAGACCTCAAATAAAGTATTTGTAATAATTAACTCCCTCCATACCACTTGAGTTGTCTTGTTTTCCTTTTTGGTTGTCCCACTTGACTTGTCTGCACAAACCCCACTTTTTTTTGTAGGGCCTACTTTTTCACACATAATCATTCACTCATTTAGGCACAACCGTCCACTCATCTTAGTCTCCGTACTAAAAAGAAACAAGATAAGTCGGATGGAACGGAGGGAGTACTATTTTTGAAATGTGGAACAATCTAGAAAGAAAAGTGAAACAATAGTTGTGGGAAGGAGGAGGGAGTATAACAAATTGAATCAAAACAGTATCTGTAACCAAAAAAGAAATACTCTCTTCTTAAATAAGCAGTTCAATTTAAATAAGCAGCCCAGTTATATTCTTATTCTCGGCCCAAGCCCATACTAACTAAAGAAGATAGAGAAGAGAATAAACTAACCTAACCCTAACCTCTCTCTTCTTCCTCAGGCTGCGCCCAACCCTTCCCCTTCCCCATGGCGAAACGGCGTCACGAAAGGTGTATTTTCTTAGCTTTGTCCGTTTGAAGCCGGAGATAAGGGATCAGTTCGTGGATGTCTACGTATTCGATTTAGATCGAAACGAAAGCCTTGATTTAGATGGAAATCCTAGGCTGCTGCAACACGGAGACTTGGAAAATGTTTCCGTCTCCGTGGCTCCTGCTCTCCGATTCCGTCCGCCATCATACGACGTCGCTACTTGTGTTTTAGATTCCAAACTATATCTGTTCCCCGGGTACGGCGCTACATACAATCGTGAAGGAAAGTCGGTGCGATTGTACGACTTATCTTCTCCTCCTCCCGATGCCGAGTCGAGGTATGAAACTTATGCCCCGCGCCATCCCTACTCCGGATTGTCGAAAGATTGTCTGTGTTCGCGTCGCAGAATTATCATCAAAACGGATTCATTGATTTCGAGCTCTATGATTACGTGAACCGCACCTCAGTGGAGCTGCCCTGTATACTGAGGGACGGAAGGAAGTATTCCGTGTTGGGCTACTACTTCGTGAACGCTACTACTTTTGAAGTAAACACGGTTTCAGATGGCGCTGGCTGTGGCTGGGGATCCCGCGAGGTGTTCACTATCGATCTCAGCCAGAAGGAAGAAGAAGAGTCATAGGTTTGAGGAGGGTGAGGTTGTGCCTTGGGTAGCTGATGAGGGTTTTCAGATTTGCGGCTCCAAATTCTTTCCACATGATCCGAAGGTGGAAGTGGATGGATACAACAAACGTTTCTTCCTCTCGGCTCATCTCGACAACAGCCCTAATGGAGACGAGATGTGCATCTGTTACGATGAGCGGAAGTGTAAAGTTGGTGCTCGTGTTTTCATCAACGTTCATCGGATGAATCCTGGTAATGGATTGTGTGAACGGCAGGAGTTTGGAGGTTTGGTACCGGCACCGGAGAAGAGCATTGGGTATGTATTGGGTATGTGTTTAAGCCTACCCCTTCCGAGTATAGTCAGCTCCGGCCCCTAGCCTTCCAACTCGATCGACCAACCGCTCTTTCTTCCACACAAAATGTCTTTCTCAGGTGAATTTCCTACTACTTAAATATGCAGTAAGTTTAGTTGTTGTTGGTATGCAGTTTATTTATTGTTGGTATATATTTAGGTTTTGAAAATACCTGCTTCTTATATTTGTTATATGAGGATGTGCTTCTTATTTTCTATGTATTTATATGGGATGTCTGCGAAAGAGTATTCTTGGTTAGCGTTGTAAACTAATCCAATTTTGTTATTGGTTGATGATTTAACTATTGAAAAAGCGATTTTTTATATGATAAGAAATGATTTACAGAGGTCCTATTTATAGAAGCAGGGATGATTTTTGGTAAAAAGGGGAATCCGGATGAGTTTTGGAGAGGAACAATGACGGAGTCAAAATTGGAGGAAACATCGACGAGACCTGCGTATGAGGTGCTTTCTGTTTCCAGGGCAAGACTGCTTACAGAAAGCTTGAACCCAAGTATGTTTCAATAAACTTTTATCTGTTTTAGAAGCTTTATCCTGTTTATTTTGATTATTTATTTATTTATTTGATACATTTTCTATGAATCTTTGAGTTAGTTTTAGAGATCGAGTTGTATGTTAGGTATTAAGGGCCACTCATTGATTTTGATCAAGTAGATTTACATTAATAATAACAGTTTTAAGATAAAAAAATGTTTGGTTGTTGCTTCTACAAAATTATAAACTTTTTATAGTTAAAATAAATTAAAAGGCTTGTAGCCAGTGGAAGATTCAACTTTACTTAGGTATGGGAACCTCTCCTGCGTTAATTAATTTTAATTTTTCTATTTCTCAAATCATCTGGTGCTTTTTTTTTCATCTCTATTTAGTTTCAAAATCTTTTGTTGTTTCATTTTATTTAATTTCAAAATCTTTTGTTGTTTGTGCCTTTGTTAATATTGTACATTCGTACTCACATTGTGCCTAATACATTGTATATAGAAAAATATTGGCTCAATGAAATCGGTATTCTTTTTCAGAGAGTTTCGGTTTCGAATCTTGCAACCTCTATTTAGCAATCTTCCAATTTTTTGTCTGTCAAAAAAAAATTTGGACACTACTTGAAAATATCCTAGCTGACTTTAGGTTACAGTGTGTTTATTAACCTGGTTACAATGTGCTCGACTTTTTATCAGAAGATGAGTCACATTCTAACAAGTAGTTTTTGAGAAGCACAAATAGGTTCACAAATCTATTCCAACACATGTGGCCTTAATGTCTCTTTTCGAGAAACTACCACTCACTAAACATTGACTATGGTACCGCTAGGTGTAAGTCTTGAGGCAAACAGATTCGCATGTATAAATTCAATTGGATATTGTTTTCATATCAAAATAATTGAATTTGACATAAAAATACATAAATGTATCTACATAGCTGACTTAAATTTATTATACTTTTTGCCTATTGTGTTAGTATGCTAATATTTACAAATTTTGCATTTTGGAAGAGAAATAATTGGGTGTATTAGGCATAGTGGGCCAAATCGTAAAGATTGAGTCTTCCACTGCAACTGACCCAATAAGCTTATTAGGTGTATTGGGCAGTGGGTCATGGTATGAGCCGGCCTGGCCACACTCGAAAGACGAGTCTAAAATTTGAGCAGCCGCAACAACCGAGCAAATAGTGGAGCAGAGTTCAGGCTGTCGCCGCAACACTCAACCAACCAAAAAAATCCTGCCCTCCCTCTTTTCCAAAATGGCGACGACCTTCTTCCATTTTTTGGTGTGCTCTTAAATTTCTAATTATTCATCAATATTGGTAAGTATATCTAATTTATTAAAACAAACTATGACATGTGACAGAAGTTTCTAGTACATTACCACATGAAATTAGAAGAATTAATAGGACAATGTTGACACAAATTTACATTGTAGATTTGAGTTCGTTTAGTCCAACTAAGTCACATTTGAATGATTTATTAAGTATTGATCATCAAAACCTTTTTAAATTCTTCATTTTTTCTAAAATTCGATAAAACTTTGAAAAATTATTTACTCATTTATAAAGAAAAGTTGTCATTCAATAAAAGATTTTGAATCCCGATGATCCAAGAATTTATTGTTATATTCATGTGATGTATATTAAAATTGTTTAGTAGATTTTATAGTTTATTCGCATAAGATTGGAAAGTCATTATGCCTTTTTCATTGCAAAATTTATTTATTTATGAGAATAAAAGAAATAAAAATTGGTGGGTATAAATTAGAGAAACAAATAAACAGACGATAATTGATGATTATGAAAATTTGCGATAAATCATTAAGTGCATCTGTTTTAATAATCTTGTTCTACCTTTTTGATAGCACTTGGATGTAAGATGAGAATCCGTAAATATATCTATTTAATAATTATAATAAGTATTATTCCCTCCGTCCCATTATTAATGTTCCACTTGCCTTTTTTGGTTGTCCCATTATTTATGTCTCATACCAAATAAGGAAATAAATGAGTGGACCATCATCAATTTAAGCAAGTGGACCCCACCCCTTTATATTTTTAAACCACAACTTTACACCTTTACCTCCACTATCTTAATTACCGTGCCCAGTCCCAATGGGACATAAATAATAGGACGGAGGGAGTATATTTTAACTCTCTAATTTATTTGTTTTTTTTACATTTGATTTTGATGATTTTTTTATCCATCATTTTGACACTTATGCCAACTAGTCAAATAATGCATTTTTATACAAGATGCATTCTAAGTGGCGTAAATGATGGACAAAAAAGTCATCAAAATCAAATCTAAAAAAAATAAAAAATTAAAGAATTAAAATATATTACTTATTATAATTATTAAATAGATATACTTATGGATTCTTATCTTCCATCCAATTTTCTACGTTTTCCATTTCCTCGTAGAGATTGTGCATAAGACATGGAGTATCAAAAGGTGGGGCAAGGTTATCAAAACAGATGCACTTAATGATTTGTCGTAAATTTTCATAATCATCGATTATGGTCTGTTTACTTGCTTCCCTAATTAAAACCCCATTAATTTTTACTTCTTTTGTTCTCATAAATAAATTTTGCAATGAAAAGGACTCATTGACTTTCCCATCTTATGCAAATAAACTATAAAATCTACTAAAGATTTAACAATCTTGATATACTTCACATGAGTATACCAATAAATCTTTGGATCATCTGCTAGGGATTCAAAGTCTTTTATAGGATGACAATCTTTTGCGAATTTTAGAAAAGTGAAGGTCCATCAAATGCATGAATGCAATTTGAAAAGGTTTGATGATCCATGATTAACTAATCGTCCAACTGTGATTTAGTTGGACTAAACGGACTTAAATCAACAATGTAGATTTGTGTTTCAGTATCAAGCAACCTCTCAAATGCCATTGTCTTATTAATTCTTCTAGTTATTTCATATGGTTATGTATTAGAAGCATTCGTCACCTGCCATAGTTTGTTTTAATAAACAATACAATATTTAAAATGACAAAATGTGGTGCAGTCAATGAGGTGCTATTTTTTCATTATAATTATAAAAATGACAATGAAAGTTTGATGAGGTTTGGTAGGAACCACGTCTGTCATCTACAAGATTACTATTATGACCAAAAGGTATGTATTTGTGATTTAAATTAATCATTTGTTTCTTTTTTAATTTCTTGACTCAATTTTTTTTTTGCAGAAAATTAACGAGGAAGCTGAGTTGACAATTCTAGCTAATTTTGACAGGTTCTATATACAAGGAACTGCATGCAAATCCCCAAAATTTTAAAAGAATCATGAAGGTTGGATAATAATATTTAGCTTATGAACCAATTTTTATTCGCTGTCTAATAATATTTCTCTGTTGTAGGGTATATAGTGGAAGTGACCAATTTCAGCTTTATTTTCCCCAGGTAATCCTATAAATTTTGGGTTTTTTTTTAATCGCTATTTTATTCTAAAAAATTCTCGAATATTGATTACTACTCGGACCTTTGTGGTTGAATTGCACGTTTTTTCTTATTGTTCTGCTTGTTGAAGTTTGTGCTTTTGCTTGTTTCGGTTGCATGCAATTCTTCGTACAACCGCATATAGAACTGGTCAAAGTAAGTGAGGACAGTCAGGTCCATCAATTTGATGTCAATCACCTATACATATTTTTGAGTCAAACTAAAAAAAATAGCACAAAAAATTAATTTATGTAATAAATACATACCACATCTTCATCCTATTCCTCATTGTCATAAATGACACACGAGGTTCCTACCGAACTTCATCAAACTAAAATTGTCATATTCATATTTATTATTATGACGGAGCACATAATTGACTACACCATATTCCAAATCGTAATTCAAAACTTCTTCAACCCATGTCCTATTGACCAACGATATATTTTAAACAAATTCAAATATTCATCACCTTCATATTCAAGAAAAATGTCCTGACACATCATGTCGAAATTTGTTCTCTGACCCGGTAGCATAAGTGTCAAATGATTGACAAAAAAAATCATTCAAATCAAATCTGCAAAGAAAAAATAGTTAAATTACATAATTAAAATATAATAATAATTATTAAATTAAAATTACTTACTGATTTAGGTCTTCAATCCAATTTCCTAATGTTCCCATTTTCTCGTAGATATAGTGCATAAGATGTGGTGTATCTAATGGGATATGATGTGAGGTAAGGTTAGGAAAACAAATGCACTTTATGACTTGTCTCATGTTTTCATAATCATCCATTAATTGTTTGCTTCCCTAATCAAAACTGCTCCAATTTTTAGTTCTTTCCCCTCTTATTAACAAGTTTCTGAAAACGAATCAAACTATTTTTCCATCTTATGCAATTAAACAATAAAATCTATCAATATTTTGACAATTTTGATATACTCTATAGTAGTATACCAATAAATCCTTAGATAATCTGTTAGGGAGGAAAACTGTTTTATAGGATGAAAAGTGAAGGTCCTGTTAGACGAATGAATGCAATGCAATAATGTTTTATGATACATATTCAACATATAGTCCAACTGTGAATTTGTTGGACTAAACCTAGTGTCGACTAATCTATCAAATGCGTTTCTCTTATTCAATCTTTTGGTAACTTTATAAGTTAATGTAGCATTTGAAGCTTTCAACACTTTCAATTAAAAATAAATAGTTTGTTTCAGTAAAAAATATATATATATTTAAGAAAAATACTTAAAAATAAGGATAAAACAATCTATTTAAAGAAAATAATTAAAAAATAAGGATAAAACAATGTTATACAATCAATTGAATAACAATTAAATAAAATAAGCATTCGTACGACTTTCCTTATCTTTTGATTTTCTTTTACGTTTACCCAAAATCTGCAATAAGAAAAAGTAAATTTAATTGTAAGGAAAATAAATCAAATTCAATTTTGGCGAACACAACATAGTGGATCAATTTTCGTTGTTAATATTCTCTTTCAAGTAAATTTGAGTTCATTAATTGCAATTTTGAAGAACACAATATAATGAAACAATTTCCTTTGTTAATATTCTCATTCAATTAGATTTAGAATGAGCAATTTCCTTTGTTAATATTTTCATTCAAGTAGTTTTTAGCTGATTAAATGCAGTTTTGGAGGACATAGTATAATGGAGCAATTTCCTTTTTAATATTCATATTCAAGTAATTTTTTTATAAACTTTTGTGTTTACTTAATTTGTACTTAAATCTTGTCAATAACACAAACGACTAATAATGAAATCCCATATATGAGTATTGGTCGATAGGACCTCTAATTTAATCTGTTTTTATTTAACTCTTTATTGCATCATTATTAGTTATCAAAACATTCAACTTTGTTCAACCATACTGATTTTGAGACTTCATTATTAGTCGGTTGTATTATTTACAAGATTTAAGTACAAATTAGGTGAACAGAAAGGTTTATAAAAAGATTACCCTGTGTAAATGCATAAGCCTGCAATTAATAAGCTCACAAGCTACTTGAATGAGAATATTAAAAAGGAAATTGCTCCATTATGCTGTGTTCTCCAAAGCTGCATTTAATGAGCTCAAAACTACTTATTAACAAAGGAAATTGCTCTCTGTGTTCTCCAAAATTGCAATTAATGAGCTCAAATTTAATTGATTGAGAATAATGACAAAATTTAATTGATTGAGAATAATGACAAAGAAAATTACTTCATTATGATGTGTTCTCCAAAATTGCAATTAGTGAGCTCAAATTTACTTGAATGAGAATATTAACAAATGAAATTGCTGTTGTGTTCTCCAAAATTGGATTTGATTTATTTTCCTTACAAGTAGATTTTGGGTAAACGCAAAAGAAAATCAAAAGATAAGGCAAGTCGTTCGATTACTTATTTTATTGTTATTCATTTGATTGTATAACATTATTTTATCCTTATTTTTTAATTATTTTCTTTAAATAGATTGTTTATCCTTATTTTCTTTGAAATTTAAGATGTTGAAGTTTCAAATGCTACATTAACTTATGAAATTACCAGGAGATTGAATAAGAGAAGTCAACATTAAAATACAAATCTAAATTGTAGATTTTAGTAGGTTAGTCTAACAAATTCACAGTTGGACTATATGTTGAATATGGATCATAAAACATTATTGTATTGCATTCATGCACATCTAACGGACTTTCACTTTTCTTGAAATAAGATGAAACCTTGAAGAAGCATCTTGGTCGTTTGAAAAGTGAAGGTTGTCATCCTATAAAACAATTTTTTTCTTTATCAGATTATCTAAGGATTTATTGGTATACACCTATAGAGTATATCGAAATTGTCAAAATGTTAGTATATTTTATTGCCTATTTGCATAAGATGGGAAAATAGTTGTGGCCGTTCTCATTGAGAAACTTGTTTATGAGGGGAAAGAACTATAAATTGGAGCAGTTTTGATTAGGGAAGCAAACAATCAATCGAAAATTGATGATTATGAAAACATGCGACAATTCATAAAATGCATTTGTTTTTCTAACCTTACCTCACATCATATCTCATTAGATACACCACATCTTATGCACGATCTTTACGAGTAAATGAGGACAGTAGGAGATTGGATTGAATACATAAATCTGTAAGTAATTTTTATTTAATAATTATTATTATATTTTAATTATTGAATTTAACTATTTTTTCTTTGCAGATTTGATTTTGATGACTTTTTTGTCAATCATGCCAGGGAACAAATTTCTACATGATGTGTCAGGGCATTTTTCTTAAATATGAGGGTGATGAATATTTGAATCTGCTTAGAAATATGCCGTTGGTCAATAGCACATGGGTTAAAGATGTTCTAAATTACGATAATAATAATTATGTGCTTCGTTATAATAATAATTATGAATATGACAATTTTAGTTTGATGAGGTTCGGTAGGAAACTCGTCTGTCATGTGCGAGATTACAATAAGGAATGTGATATTAATGTGGTATGTATTTATTACGTAAATTAATCACTTGTGCTATTTTTTTTAGTTTGACTCAAAAATATTTGCAGGTGATTAACGTTAAATTGATGGATCTGACTGTCCTCACTTACTTTGACCAATTCTATATGCGGTTGTACGATGAATTGCATGCAAATCCAATTTTTTTAAAAGAATTATAGATGTTAGATAATGACATTTAGTTTTTGAACCAATATTTATTAACTGTCTAATACTCCCTCCGTCCCGTTATTTGTGGCTCAATTGATTTCGACACGGGAATTAAGAGAGTAGATGATAAAGTATGAGAGAGAGAGTAGATGATAAAGTATGAGAGAGAAAATGAGTAAAATAATGAGAGAGTATGAAAGAAAGATGATAAAGTATGATAGATAATGTAATAAAGTAGGAGAGAGAAGATGATAGAGTATGAGTAATTTTTTACAAAATTAGGAAAGTGTGCACAAATAATGGGACACCCTTTTCGAGAAAGTGAGCCACAAATAGCGGGACGGAGGGAGTAGTATTTCTTCTATTGTCGGGTATATAGTGGAAGTGCCGATGCTCCACACTTTTGAGTAAGACTTCTCACTCTTTGTATTATTTATATGAATGTCTTGTTCAAATTATTATAGAGCTCTCATATAAAATTTGATGGTTGGTTTGGCTAGAATTGAATATTTTATGCTCTGATATAGTATACTTGATTTTGGATTTTGACTGGATTGTTTATAATTGCTTAATTCAGTCTTAATATCTAGAAGTCATTGAATAGTCGTGTTAAAAGAAGAAGGTGCGTTTTCTTGGAACTAATGCAGGTTGTGGAAACTAACCAAACCCACCGTTTGCCCTTGTAGATCTGCAAGACTCTCTTGAACCAAATGTGTTGAAGAACATAAGCAAGTCAAATGTTGATGTAAGCACTTCTGATTATAGGGATGATGATGTTACACACAATGACCTATTATGGGTTCATGTGTTGTTAGATCTGCTGTCATATTTGATCCTCATGTCTGATAACATGCATCTTTTTGAGCTTGCCTTGTCTTAAAATGGTGTGAATTATGGCGATGATGATGATGTTACATAGTCACCTATTGTGGTTTGTTCATGTGGTTGTTGTAAGAGCATAATGAATTTGGATAGGGTATATAATTATATTGCAGAAGGCAAGAGGATTGAAAGGTATGGGAGGTATGGAAAGTGATTCAGAATAATGGCCTTTGTGCTTTTGCATGTTTTTATTGCTTTCTTGTTCATCATTGCTTGTTTCGGTTGCTGGGATTTCGGATTTTGCAGGGGAGAGAGTTGGGCTGATGGATCATGCTACTCCAATCAAGAGATTGCTGTGGCTTTCCTCTGTTTTTTGTGGGATTTTGATGTGCAAGATTGTGAGACTGCTTTTTCTCGATACCGTGGGAACTTCCTTAGTTGACTGTCTTCGTTCATCTAAATCTTTGTACTGATATTCTATTGTCCAACACACTCCTTTATCATAACTCGTTATTTTGTGAATGCTATACGGAGACTTTGTTCCGTTCAAGATTACATTTGTGCTGATAGGACTTACATTTCTTTTCTCTTTGGTAAACTTAAGATTAATGTATTTGATAAGAGATGAATTGTGTCAGTTGATGCCACATTTGAAGAGTTATTCTTGATCACCTCTTAACCTTGTTGTGTTGATTGGATTTTCACTGTTTAGCTTAATGGAGAATTCTGTTTGTTGAGTGTTATTAACACTTTGCAAGTTGGAAAGAAATGAAAGTTCCTAGCAGCACTTATTGTTGTAGTTACTTTGCTGCATAACAGTTAGGGAAACCATATTTCATGACCTTTATATGGCCATCATATTCAACAGCATGGCAGCTCCAAACTCATTATAATTTCGTGGGCCGATTCTTGAATACTTAGAATATTCGTGGGAGACGTTCTCATATTTTACACATGTGATACATGTTCCTTCTATTTGTTCAAGCGAGACAGAATAAATTGACCATAATAAAGGTGGATGGGTTTCTCGATTGGAAACCTTATTCATGCGCTTTAGTTTGGTGCATAGATTATCAGTGAGCATAAAAACAGATGAAATAATAACAAATGAATAACGATATCATCAATCTAAAAGTGGAAGCCCAATTTAAATAAGCAGCCCAGTTATATTTCTATTCTCAGCCCCAGCCCAAGCCCAAGAAGAGAAGATAATAAACCCTAACCTCTCTTCATCCCACCCGTACCCCTTTTCCTTCCCCATGGCGAAACGGCGGAGATTAAGATCGGAATCAGGATCAAGAGCAACCGCAGGAGCGTCACGAAAGGTGTGTTTTGTTAGCTGCAAACCCTAGGCTGCTGCAGCACGGCGACTTGGAAAATGTTTCCGTCCCCGTGGCTCCTGCTCTCCGATTCCGTTCGCTATCATACAGCGTCGCTACTTGCGTCGTAGATTCCAAACTCTATTTGTTTCCCGGGTACGGTGCTACATCCAATCCTGAAGGAAAGTCGGTGCGGTTGTACGACTTATCTTCTCCTCCTCCAGATCCCGATGCCGAGTCGACTCTGTGCTCTGCTATGCTTGGTATGAAACTCGAGCCCCGCGCCATCCGGATTGTCGAAAGATTGTCGTGTTCTCGACGCGCATCCAGCAGAATTCTCATCAAAATGGATTCATTGATTTCGAGCTCTATGATTACGTGAACCGCACCTCAGTGGCCGAGGGGCGGAAGGGAGTATTTGGTGTTGGGCTACTACTTCGTGAACGCTACTACTTTAGCAGTAAACACGGTTTCGGATTCAGGTGGCTGGGGCTTACGCGAGGCGTACACTCTGGATCTCAGCCGGAAGGAAGAAAAAGAGTCATACAGCTGGGAGGGGTCTGAGGAGGGCGAGGTTGTGCCTTGGGTAGCTGGTTACGGTTTTCAGATTTGCGGCGGTGCTTGTTTCGTATCTGAGTTTGGATTGTATGGGAGATGTACTAAGTTGTGCTCCAAATCCTTTCCACATGATCCGAAGGTGGAAGAGGATGGATACAACATGCGTTTCTTCCTCCCGGCTCCGCTCGACAATAGCCCTAATGGAGACGAGATGTGCATCTGCTACTTTGAGCGGAAATGTAGAGGTGGTGCGCGTGTCTTCATCAACGTTCATCGGATGAATCCTGCTAATGGATTGTTTGAATGGGAGGAGTATAGAGGTAAGGTACCGGCACCGGAGAAGAGCAGTGGGTATGTGTTTGAGCTTACCCCTTCCGACTGTACTCATCTCCGGCCCCTAGCCTTCCAACTTGTTCGACAAACCGCTCTTTCTTCATAGATGTTTTTCTCTGAATGGCAAGTGACTTGCATCAGAAACTCCTTGATGAAAGCGATTTTTTTGTATGATAAGAAATGATTTATAGACTCCTATTTATAGAGAGGAGTAGACTAGTGAGATCCCTGGTGGATGCGTATCAAAATAAATTTCTTGTTTCGCTTTTCTGATTTACTACTTCCGTCCTATTATTTTATGTCTTGTTGGGACTGTACACGATAATTAAGATAATGAAGGTAAAAGTATAAAAATTATTTATGTCCTAGGACTGACACGATAATTAAGATAATGAAGGCAAAATTGTATTATTTTGGTGTAAAAGTATATAAGAATGAGGTTTACTTATTTAAATTAATTGACTTATTTATTTTCTTATTTGATATAAGATATAAATAATAGAATAATAAAAAAAGACAAATGAAATATTAATAATGAGAGTGTGATTATAATTGGGAAATACAACCCCGTACTATTTATTAATAAAATAGTGCTACTGTTACTTTATCTATAAACCACGAAGTTTCCAATTTTTATAAAAGTAAATCAAAACACTGGATTATAAATTTAGGAAATATGATTACTAACTCAACCAAATATAATTTAAAATCAAATTATTTTCGTGATAGAGAAATATTTATTGGGATGACACAACAACTAAGTTTATATAGTGTATACAAACCTAGCATCCACCAAGGATCCTCTTTATGTTACTTTCCAAAAAAAACTTAGTTCAGTAGAAGAAATCATGAGTATCAAAAAATTTATTTTAAAACTCTTATTATTTTAACTAGTGTTACTAAAATTAAATCAAATATAGTATTAGGAGTTTTTGAAATTAAATTACTTGTGGAATCCTATCAAATATAACAACTTAACAATTTGAAATTAGATTATTTTACGAGAACTAAAGAGCCGCACGCACATGCAAACAGAAAGGCGGAAGCCCATATATTTCAAATTATTTTTATATTATTAATAATTTATAATTTATGCTTCAAATTATATACGAGACCTTTTTTATCAAGGACGAGGATGCCAACTACTCAAATAAAGGGATAATAAAGGAGTCCGGATTTTCTGCCCCAGTGGGTGTCCCACTGGATGTCCCACCAATAAGGTGGAGACATGTGTGATTTTATTGTAAAGAAGGTGGCCCACCAATACACGCGTGGCGCCGCGTGATTGATGGGCCACCTAGTGGTCCCCAAAAACTGGGGCAGAGGATCCTATGCCATAATAAAGATGTCTTATTAGTACTACTACTTAACCTTTTCAAACAATTGATAAATTTTATTATTTTTAAGTTTTGTTCCCATTTCTTATTTTGTCCAAGTTTTGCAGTTGTTGCCCTTCAAACCAAAAACAACCCCTCCTCACACTTCTTTCATTCAAAGGCTTGCACATATATTGAATACACATACACATATGTACTTTCTTACTTCTGATTTTTCCTTGCATTGGATGATGAAATTGTGCTGATTACATCATTGTTACATTTCCGAAAATAGCCTCAGCAATCTTGATTCTTGACAACTACTGTGGCAGATCTTGATCTTGAGGTGGGTCAGTATTAAATCTTGATGCAAGTACATTTAATTTATTTTTCTTGATTTTCTTGCGTTTTTAAGCCAAGATCTCAAATGGGTCGGTTCAAAATCACTTTGGGTGTTGCAGATTTTTTCACATTGATATAGATATGGATAAGTTGCAGTGGGGAAATAGAAAGAGACTGAGGTGCGTAAAAGTAAAAGACTCGCCTTTGAACGGAAAACCAGACGGCAGCGGCGGCGTGGTGAAGAAGAAAATCACTTCAAGAGTGGTGGATAATAGCATTGATAGTAATTTCCGTAAAGATGGGAATGCTGTTGTCCCATCTCCTCATCGTTCCAACAGGTTTCTAGGGGAAAAAATTGAATCTTTAAAGAAAAATTAGGTTTTGCTCTAATTGTTTGGAAAGATTGAATCTTTGTGTTTGATTTTTAGTTGGATAAATTGCTTATTGAAAACTTGCAATTTGAGCCCCTTGTTATTAGATTCCTCTTAAAGAATTAGATTGGATTCTATATCTTGATTTTTTCTTGAGTGCTTGGAGTGTTGGTTAGATCTAATTAGATCTGCAGAGCTGTTAGTGTTTAGAGAAACTAGTTGAAAACATATATAATATGGCCAATCAAGTTTTCTAGGAGTAAAATAAAACTGTTGCAGCTTATACAGCTTGGAATAGAAAGCATGTGTGGAATAAGAACTTTCTAGTAACCTAGATTTTACTGCATACTTAAACACAAATTGAAATGTTTAAGTGTTCACTTTTACTAACTTATACAGGGACTTAGGTGTGAGTAGATCTATTACAAACGAGAGTCGAAAAGCATCAATAGCTATATCACCTGGGAAGGAAGATAGGTATTACACGACTAGGGGATCGGGTGCATTTGATGATGCTAGCAAGGCATTGTTTGTGAATCCGAAGGAGGAAGCCAAGAAAGTTGTTTGGCCGAGGTTGCTAATTCCGCTATCAAGCAAAGAGAAAGAGGAAGATTTCATGGCAATGAAAGGTTGCAAACCGCCTCAAAGGCCCAAGAAAAGGGCCAAGTTGGTTCAAAGAACCATATTAGTAAGTTTTTTGTTTCCTCTTAAAGTTTGACATGAAATTAATGTTTCTTGGTATAGATTGGTCTAAATCACGCGTTGTGTTGATATAGTGATAATGTGCCTCTATTCTTTGTGTAGTTGGTTAGTCCGGGTTCATGGTTATCAGACTTGTGCCAAGAGAGGTATGAAGTGAGAGAGAAGAAGACTTCTAAGAAGGTATACCATTAGATTGTCTTGGATTGTGCCTTTTTTTCATGTTTAAGTTGAAGAGCATAATGAATTTGGATAGGGTATATAATTATATTGCAGAAGGCAAGAGGATTGAAAGGTATGGGAGGTATGGAAAGTGATTCAGAATAATGGCCTTTTGCTTTTGCTATGAGAAGCATGGAATTTTTTTTGTTTCATTTTGGAATATGCAGACTGATAAGAAACCATATGTGGGCTCTTTTCTATATGTTTTTTATAAAAGGCGATAATACTTTTGACGGTGTTAAGGTTATCTATAACGCGTACTCTCATTGGTGGCGGTTGTATCGTTGGTGGAGTGAAGATCTTGTAATTGAAAAGTAAGTCGTGCTATAGGTAAAGAAGCTCGCATTCGTTCACGGTTGGACGCAGTTTGTAACACTTGAGAAAATTGATCCTCCTGGTTTTAGTTCCACAAGTAGTTTGTGTAGGAAGAAATGTTCTTACAAAACATGACAGGAATTTCTTCCATTTCATTTGAGCTTTGTTGATGCGTTCCCCCTTTTTGCAGTCTGTTCTTGTTGTGATATGCAACATGATCTTGTGGCTTTTGGTATGCACATTTGACATGAATAGGCCTAACTTGATGACATAAGAATTGGAAGGTAAAAATTGTTATACTCCTTCCGTCTCATAATTCTTGTTTCATTTCTTTTGGACGCGGTATTTGGATTAATAGCAGTTAACACCCCCTATGGTTTTAGGGAGGTGTGAATTTCCCTCTAATGGTTTTAGAAGATGTATCAAGCCCCTTATATTTTTCACAGAGGTGCTATTTACCTCGTGGTTTTATATAAATGCAAATTTTTCCCCTGTGATTTCACGTAGGCATACCGAGCCTCCCTGTGGTTTTCAAATCGGTGCAATCCACCCCCCTCCACTTAAGTATAGTGAAATACAATTACAACTCAATCTCATGGCGTAATTAGTTTTATCTTAATTTATGTATTATATGTTTTTGTACAAACAAAATGAAAATCGAGCAAAATAACACGTAGGGGCAATGTTCAATGAAATAAAAACCACAATAATGTATAATGCACTTTTTTAAACTATAATTGTTACTTGTATGTAGAGATGTAAAATTTTCAAATAAAATGTTTGTAATAATTTTCAATTTTAAGAAATGAAACAAAAATTGTTGGATGAATGAAGCGTCTCTCAAAATTTAGATAGAGTGGTTGCCTCTTTACATTATGGTTACTTTTCTGACAATCAACTGATTTGTGTGGAGTGAGCAAGATAAGCAATGAAATAAATAGAAAATAACAAAAGGGCCTCTCTCTCTTGTTTTACAAGAAATTGGCCACTTTTTTCCCACCTAGAGTTCACTTACATAGATTACATTTACTGAACAAACCTAACCAAAAAAAAAAAAAAAAAAAGTGGTTACACAGAGAGGGCCATCTTTTTCTTTGTGTTTTCCTTCATTGTCACTGCTTTGCAGCTTGAAGATCTCAAGGGCAATTAGGGTTTCTGCCAGGGCCTCCATAGTAGAAGTAATGGCCCCAATCCTCATTGCTGCCTGTCTGAACATCATAGCAGTTGGACTGCTCAGTGAAGGTGCCTAGTTCTTTGGGGGCTTTAAGGTTGTTGGTGCTGTCCACCACATGAATGTTCCTGAAATAGCTAGACTTGCCGAACCCTTCTTCCGGGAAGTGGCCGCTGCCCATTTGAGTCGCGGTGTGCTGCCCGTCTGGCTCTGAGTTCACCACCTCCCCGCCCCATTCGATCATGGAAGCACTGTCGGCTAGGTAGGAGAACAAGAACGACGGCCAGTAGCCTAGCACGTAGTCGTGGCCGAACTGCATCCACCAGTTCCCCTCTTTCGGGTCCTACCGAATCAAATCAAGAAAAGGAAAGGAAAGGATGTAGAAACTAAATTGAAGATCAATAGAACAATCATAGTACCATAATTTGTAATATAGGTGAAGAAAATAGCAAGATTTTCAGCATTAGTTAGTGATCATAGTGGATTCATGAAGAAAATAGGCATATAAATTACATAAACCTCATCATTTTGTAGAATTGGGAAAAATAAATGCAAAATGAAATGAATGAAAGAATTGAGATTCTACCTTCCAAACAAGAATGCTAATGTCATACTGAGAGTTCCTTAGTGCAGAAACTGGAGAGATGCTTGCTCCCATTGCTATTTCACTGTTGACTTGAATGAAGCCTGAGCAGAGAAGGTTGTAGCAGCCGGTTGCTTGATACGCATCGCTCTGAGATTATCATACGCGAATAGGCATTCAGATTTACAGTTCTCGATTTAAGGTAAAGAATTTGCAAGCTTACTGTCCAATAAGTGAAGAGCCTTGTGTTGTTGTCTCCATAGAGATCAGGGCTGACCTGAAACGCCAAACGTGTTATGCTTTATACGCGATTCTTGAGAGTTTACGACTAAATATACCTGCCAACCAGCTTCGATGCTGTTCAGATCTTCACCAAAAGAACCGCCCAAAACCCAAATCTGAGACAAGCTGAACTCATTAGGCTGCTGTATCTTAGGCTCCCAAACATTGATCGTCGCTTTTGCACCGTAATACTTCTCTCCTTCAACGTACGCTATAGCATGCTGATCACGTTTTATGCAAAACAGTCCATCAAGAATCCATTAAAATACAAACAAATTAGCGATAACGAAGGCCTCTTGAGCGGTTCAGACTCGACTACCTGATGGCCATTTTGGTTGATGAGGTCTGGATCGGCAGACCTCGGCTTGGGAATGCTTCTATGCCTTTTCTTCCCATATCTCTTCACGGAGCTCGCCCTCAGCACATCTTCTTTCTTCGTTCTCCTTATCGGAATCGAGCCCTCCTCGCATTTGCCTTTCATGTGCCACAGCTGAGTGATTGGATCGGCTCTTTCTTTAGGACCCTCCGACATCTTGTTGTCGTTGAAGATCCCTTCCGGATGGTATTCCGGCCGTGTCTGAAGGAGAAAAGAAACAACATATCCATTGTTAGAGTCAAACTCCACCCAACAAGTTCAAGATATCTTGCTTTTGTAGCAGAAATGGAACCTGAATTTTGTGGTCTTTGAGGAAGGGATGATCAAAGGCTGGCTGACTAGTGATGGGCACACAGTCAATGGTATCTCCATCCGGACTCTGTTTCAATCACAACATCTTCAGCTAATGACAATAATCACAACTAAATGATGCATTCGTAATTACACCTTAGAGAGAAACTCGATCTTGGTCATTTAATGTGGCCTCTGTCCGATTTGTATTATTAAAACAAGTTCAATTTTGATTCTGCAATATAGTTTCTAACTATTTTTGTAATTTTAAAAGTGTTTTTTTTTGTCCCGAGACTATACAACGAAGAGTGTAGTTCATATGTCTTTTTCTAAATCATATACTTTATAAAGTTATAGGATCAAAATCGAACACATTATAAATTTACATGACCAAAATCGAATACTGCTACATTAGAGGACCAAAATCGGACACTATATAAAGTTATACGACTAAATTCGGACACTGCCACATTAAAACACCAAAATCGGTTGATATTTTCACTTAAACCTTATGTTAAGCTTCAAGCCCAGAAAATTTACTCTCCCTCTATAACAAACTGAAGGAATTGAAGAGGCCCCTCAACAATTAAATACAGCATAAAATGATTATTGAAATTCAACTCCACTATTTCATCCCACTTTTTTTGATCTCAAAGCAAACAAAAAGAAGAAAGAATTTTTTTTAAATTTAAAAAAAAAATCATCATATTTACCTCAATGGTTTTAATGGGAGGCTTATTGAGCCTCTTCAAATGCTTGTCAACGCGAAGCTTCTGCGACGAGCCGGACCTCCTCCCGGCGCAAGATAGCGAGATCAAGCCACATAAGCATACCAAGACCAACGCCGTTTCAAGCCTCCTCCAGCAGCGGCCGTTGCTACATTGCGCGCGGTTCATCGTAGCAACCAACCACCGAAACCAACTCAGAAAGATTTAACCTTTTTCACAAGGGAGGGTTAGGTTTTGTAGAAACTGACGTCACCGGCTCATGACTACCACAAAAAGAAGGAAATTGGAAAAAAAAAATTAAGAAATCTGAGCTTCTGCTTATCCACACCCTTTCGCCTTTCGCCTTTTTGAGTTGTACAAATTTGTTGTGGAGAGCGACTCCTCCTCCCACTCTCCCTCTCACTAGTATTTTCTCTCTCCTAACTTCAATGGAGTTCTTCGTAAAATCCAATTTCAAGTGCAGAGATGGGTCGTGTTGTTCGAGATTTTTATACTGTTTGCGGACTGATTTTAATATTTTTTGGCCTTTTCAAACATGAGGGCTAAAAAGGGAATGGATGAAAAGTGGAAAGGAAGTGGAAAGTTTGGCATCCACTCAACCGTCACTCCAATGTTGCCGAATTCCCCATTTTGCCCCTTGCTTTGAAATTGGTGACTTGATGTTGCAATTTACCCCTTTCTTTCTTCTCATTTATTTACCGTTTACCAATTACCTGAAATTTTCATCTTAATTGCTGGTAATTGTGATACTGGCGGGACGAAAGCTGTAATTTTAAAGTTCGAGTAATGTGAGCCAAAAATAATACTTCATCCCTCCTATAAAAAATGTCTTATTTCTATGGTGAACGGAGATTAAAAAATTTGTATTGTGTAGTGTTTATTATTTGACTTTTGGGTGGTTAATTTTGATCCACACATTCTTTATTTTTTTTAAATAGGACAATTTCCATGAAAAATTCAAAAAGAAAACAACACACTTTCTATGAAACGGAAGAAGTAGTAAATTTTAATAATCGAAATTGTTGACAATGTGAGGACAATGGTCCATACACGTACCCTAAATCGATCATCATCAATATCCCTTAGCTTCGTCATTAATTATATCCGTATATGTTATAATATTTGATTTTTCCATTATTGAGTCTAAAATAACCACGGTAAATTTCTCTTCGTAAAAAACGTTGTTGAAACTATAAACTAACTAAAGAAGTACTATCTCCCTTCCATAAAAAGTGTATTGTTTTCTTTTTCGAACCGTCTCATAGAAAGTGATTTATTTCTTAAAAATGCAAACAATATGTGGACTAAAATTAACAAGCTAAAAAGTCAAACAATATACACTACATAATCTCATTTTCTAAATCTTTGCCCTAAAATGACACTTTTTATGGGATGGAGAGAATATCAAGCAACACTCACATAAACAGATAAAAATAATAATTTTGAAGTTAGATAATAGTATACTTAATTAAATTCGCACCTACTATGAACATATGTCGATTATTCTCGTTACAAAAAACAATTGGACTATACAAGAATCTAACCTATGGCAATTTACCTGACCAAATTTTTTTGTTGGGTATGATTCCACGAAATTAAATATAATGTTGACCAATAATTTTGCGATAATTGGTCATATATGATAATGATAAGCTTCTAAAATAATTAGAGTCAGAAATCTAGACCTAGCTCTCATAAGAGCTTAGCATGAATTATTTTATGTAATCATATAAATGCTTTTACTATTTAAGGTACGGTTTGAATTATATGCGGAGTAAAAAAAATATATTTCATCCGTCTCATTATTCGTATCAATTTTGAAATAAATACGGAGATTAAAGTATTGAGTACAAAGTAAAAAAATGGTGGATTCAGAAGTTTAAAAAATAATATAATTTATTTTTATTTTAGGCACTTGATATAAATAATAGGATATTCATTACGGTGTATAATAAACATAAATAATAGGATGAAAAAGTATAAATGTTCGATTTTGTAGATATTTTTCAACTAAATAGTAGTGACAAATATGAAGTGAGTGTACTAATTTAATTAAATTTAATATCATTTCATATTTCACATCATCAGTCTACGTTTTCATGATTTTGACCCATCAATAATTGATTTCCTCATCAATGTGATACATATTCACGTGACTACTTCCACACTTGTTCTCTGTCGAGTGACATGTGGGTTCTGTTTATTTATTGTCAAAAACTTGTGTGAATCATGTTGCAATATTATTCAATTACTCAATTTTGATTTGTGTTTGATCTGTTGACCCGCATTGATCCGTGTTTGATCTGCTGATGTCAGCATGATATCATTATTATTTTTTCATTTTTTTTTTTACTTTTTTTTTTAAACGTTTTTTTCTCTTTATTTTAAGGACGGACGTGTCACTCTTTGCATACGAAAGTGTCAATCGTAACAAACAAAAGTATCAATGGCAACAAACAAAATTTTTTTCATTTTTTTCCCTTTATTTTAAGGACGGACGTGTCACTATTTGCATGTGAAAGTGTCAATCGTAACAAACAAAAGTGTCAATCGTAACAAATAATTTTTTTATTTTTTTCCAATTTTTTTGATAAAGAAGGTGTGTCATTTGTAATGAATAAATGTGTCATTTGTTACTTATCCAAAGTATCAATCGTAACAAACAAAAGTGTCATTTGTATTTGAATAAAGTGTCATTTATATCATTTATTGAATATCAATTATTTTTTAAAAAAATGCGATTTGTTTCGAAAAAAAATGTCATTTGTTTATGAAAAAAGTGTCAATTACAACGAACGAAAGTGTCATTTATCTTAAAGTGTCGATCACACTGAATTAAATTGGCACTCAGAATTAAGGAACGTGTCACTTTCATCTACTAATCAATATGAAGCATAATAACCAGAAATGTTACCCAAAGTGTCAATCGTAATAAACAAAAGTATCAATTGTCCCGAATGAAAATGTCATTGTTTAGAACAAACGACACTTTTGTATACAAAGAGTGACACTCTCGTCCTTATAATAAAGGGGAAAAAATGAAAAAACGAAAAAAAGTGTCGTGTCATTCTTTGTATTTCCGAAACGACGAAAAAAATGAAAAAACAAAAAGACGAAAAAGACGAAAATTGCGAAAAAAAACGAAAAAAATGAAAAAGACAAAAAAAACGAAAAAAGGCGAAAAAGACGGAAAAAACGAAAAAGACGAAAAAGGCAAAAAAATGAAAAAAGACGAAAAACGAAAAAGGTTAAAAAAATGAAAAAGACAAAAAAAAAGGCGAAAAAGACGAAAAAAAAAAAGAAAAAGACGAAAAAATGAAAAAAGACGAAAAACGAATAAGGCGAAAAAGACGGAAAAAACGGGAAAAAAAAGAAAAAGGCGAAAAAATGAAAAAAGACGAAAAAGACAAAAAAAAGGAAAAAACAAAAAAGACAAAAAAAAGAAAAAAAATCTAAAAAACGAAAAAAGATAAAAAAATCAAAAAAAAAATACGAAAAAAAAAAAGTCAACACATGAGTCAAAAACGGCCAATCGGCCAAACATTGAATCAAAATGCGCAATTGGATCGTGTTGCGTATGCGCGCAAATATGACGCACACTAGTCCTTCTCTTATTTATTTTTTCACATTTCAGAAAAATATATTTAAAAATATTATTGTTATGCATAAATGACATTATTAGGTGTATACTTTAAATAACGATCGTTAAATTTTGTGCTATTAAATACTGATTAAACAAGTTGTATAAATTTAGTGTTGGACAGGTGTAGACAATAGTCAAAATTGATTTGTTAGTATAGTACAGGATTTGGTCAAAGCTTACACTTCCCAAATCTCTGTCTAAATTAAATTAAGACATATGGTACAAATCTCAAGTTAGTTGGTGACAAAATAACAGAATTAGAAAGTCATTAGAGTCATAATTAACTTGGACATTTGCATAACTTGTCCAGATTTACAGTCTGTACATCGATGGGTAAAAAAAGAAGTTACTAGACTAATTGTAAAACCAATAAAAGATAAATTCATTAAAAATGATGACTTTATTTAACAAGTTGGGCTAAAATGGGAGCTTTTTTCGCAACTCTATGAGTTAAAAATTGGCCATGCTCAAAATAACCTATAAAATTCGGAAAGTGTTCAACTTAGCGGACTATTTAAAAAAAATCAAGAGGAATTTTTAACAGTAGCCACACAGTGAATATACACACACATATATAGCCCATCACTAAAAAAAAACACAAATGTAGCCATTTTTCTCCTTATACCTACGTAGGCCGATGAAGGGGTAGATGGAGGGCCGATGGAATCCATAGGCCCTCCAATAAAAAATAAAAAATAAAAAATAAAAAATAAAAAAAAATTGAAAGGGCATCGGCCCTGTGAGAGCCGATGGCCCTCATATCACTTTAAATGGGATCGGCCCTCATATGTATACAAATTAGTTTTTTTTTTTTTTTTTTTTGATGAAGGAGGGCCGATGGCCCTCAAAGAAGAAAGGAAAAAAAAAAAAAAAATGAAGGCCATCGGCCCTTAATTTAAAAAAAACAATAAAAAAATACAAAGGGCCGATGGATCCATCGGCCCTCCCATCGACCCACGGATAAAGACAAAATGGCTACTTTTGTGTTTTTTTTAAGTTTTAGGCTATCTTTGTGTTTTTTTTTTTCATTTTGGCCCCCAGTGGGTATTACCACAAAAATCAACAAGGTCGTGTCATGAATCCACGTGCGATGCACATATAACAAATAAAATTAGACAAACTTGACCAATTTACAAAAGCAATGAAAATTAGAGTTTTTCAAAGGAAAAAAAAATCGTATAGAGCCAACATGACGGATTGAAAAATATACTCCCTCTGTCCCGTTATTACTGTCCCCTTTTGTTTCGGTATGGAGATTAAGAAACTTTGTTTAATACTATATCTGTCCCGCTATTTCTGGCACACTTTCCCGAAATGGACATCCCGCTATTTCTGACACACTTCCTAATTTGGAAATAAATATCATCTCTCTCATACATTACGATCTTATCTCTCCTACTTTTTCTTACTTTATCATTTTATCTCTCTTACTTTACTATCTTCTCTCTCTTACTTTATCATCTACTCTCACTCATCTTCTCTTTCCTACTTTATCATCTATCCATATCTCATTCTTAATCATCTACTTTCTTAATTTTCGTGCCCAAGTAAAATATGCCGGAAATAGTGGGACGGAGGTAGTAGTGTATTTTATGAGTTTTAATTATATTAAGAAACTAACATAATTTCGATGAGTGGTTGGTGGAAGAAATGAGAGTTTATTCAATTTTTTTGCAGGGTATAGTTGAGAGAATTGGTTTTTTTTTATATTATATTTTAAGAAATAATCTTAAGTTTTCAAAAAGTTAAAATTTATAAATTTTTGAGTACGGAATGGAATGAAAATCGTGTGAGAAATATATTTTTGGAGAGAAAAGTAGTTTTTGCTATTTTAGAAAAACGGACAGTAATAGCGGGATAATCCAATTAAAAAAGTATGTCATTAATAGCGGAACGGAGGTAGTATTTATTTTTTCCTTATTTTGGAGAAAACTATTGATTAATTACTATTTGGTACGTAGATGTGAAATCTTTTTCGTAGTGAAAACTCGCAACTACTATTTGATTTTGCTTATAAGGGTGTCGGTAAGATTCGTATTTATGTTGTATAAGCAACTTTATTGTAGTGAAATTGCTGTCTGTTTTGGGTCACATGACATTGGCCTTTGTGAAGAAGTGATACGCTGTCTGTCAGGGAAGTATCAAGACATTTGCCTAGAATTTATCAATAGACTTATAATTTTCAAGATTCATACACAATAATCGCACAGGATCATCTGTCCCACTCCTAGGTGGCCCATATCATGACCCACCAATCACGCTCCGCCACGTGTGTATTGGTGGACCAGCTTTTTATAATTAAAATAATTTTTTATTGTTAATATGGTCCACCAATGCACGCGTGGCGGGACGTGATTGGTGGGCCACCGAGTGAAATACGATTTTTGGGCCAGAGAATCCGGATTGACAATAATATGTTTTGCAAACAAGTCCAATCTTTAGTAAGCAAATTCGACAAATTTAAACGCCTTCTCTCTCTCCTCCCTTGGAACTCTCTTTCTTGTTTATTGTTTGTTTTGTAGACACTCGGCTCGAAGTATTACATCCGTTCCATTAGAAACGATACGTTTCTTTTGGACGCAAGAATTAATAAAGTGGTGTTTTGTAGTGTAGATTATTTAACTTTTTTAGTAATTAAACGTGATCCGCACAATCTTGTCATTTTAGGGAACATGCCATCTGTAATGGGATGTTTCGAAAAAAAAACATATCATTTCTAATGGAATGAAGGGAATATAATTTAATTGTCTGAATACTGAAGTAAAGTTCAAATTATTTTGCCTTGCTTGTCATAGGCTAGAAGTTTAATTCATACTAATATTGTACTGAGTTTTTTTTTTTTTTTTTGTATGATAATATTAATTAATATTTATATACAAATATATGAAGATAATTATTGAAAGAGTAGCAAAATATTTGTTCCAAATTGACAAAAGATAGTGGAGGAATTAGGAAGAGTTGTCAGAGTGAGTGGATCAATATATTAAATGAGGAACCTTGTCGTTTTTATTTTTTGAGTGAAACGATAAGTGTATTTAATTATAATCATTTCTTCCCACAACGTCACTAAGCTAATAACCTAATTACTAAAGACTCAAAATCGCACTAATTAATCATATTCGATAATTTATCCAAAATAATTGGTTGCAACTTTTTATCTTATTGAATTTTCTTGTCCATGATTGATGTTGGTGCCATGCAAAGTGGCGGATCCAAGGGGGCTGGTAGTTCCCCGAATTCGTGTTGAAACGTAATTTTATATATGTAATTTTTAACAAATTTCGTATTTCGCCCCCCGAATATACACTTCACTCTCTTCTCTATCGAATTTTTAATTTTCGCCCCCCTCTCTCGTAATCCTGGATCCGCTAAAACATCAAAAATCATAGTCCTTTTTCCTCCTTTCAACTCCCACTTTTCTCCATGATTGTGGCCTTTATTCTTTTGAAAATGCAAGCCAGATCAAAATTTGATTCACTTTTCCAAATTCTTTCAAATCAATTATGATGACTTTATGCTATACAATAAAAATAATGTACTATCATTTGTTCGTTCTGAAATTAAAAGAATTAGTGAAAAATAATATATATTTTTTAATTACAAAGAATCAAAAGATTTTAGCTAATATATTTTAAAGCTAACATTTATTTATTTAAGTATGTATATACGTGGAAAGGAGAAAAGGCAGCAAAACATCTGCCCAGTGTGATATGTAAAAGCTAAAAGGATTTTTATAACTAACAAAATTATATTTTGTATATATATATGTAATAAAGTTACCATGTCTTTTCGAGAAACATTAAAGAATCTAAATAAAATATAAAACCGAACCTCAAAATTATTGTCGCATTCTACGGGCAATGATTGCATTTGTAATACTCCCTCCGTCCCATAAAAATTATCTCAATTTTTATGGGACACGGAAATTAAGAAACTTATATTATATGATGTATATTATTTGACTTTTGAATTATTAATTTTGATCCACATATTTTTATTTTTTTTAAGAAATAAGATATTTTTTATGGAACAATCCCAAAAGAAAAATAAAACATTTTTTATAGTACCGAGGAAGTAATAATTACTACTGATAATACTGGATTTGACCCAATTTAGCTTAATGGGCTTGTCAAATCTTGAAAATGTGAAGTATGGGCCCAGTCGTTTTAGGCCTTGCCCTAGTTCTTGGCATAATCAATTGTCGAACCTATGGTAAATGGTATCGGAATAGCCGAAAAAGGAAACTAAGACAATATTAGCGGGACGGATAGAGTGCTACAATTTATTTATTTCAGTTGTGTGCAAATTATTGAATAGAAAAAATTGAATAAGATATCTATTTTTCCCTATCACCTTTATTTTGTAAATTATACACCCTCTTAAAATATTTTGTATTCTATTTTGGATTGTACGAAATATCTTTCAAATACATAAATTACTGCACAAAAAAAAAAAAAAAACTAAACTAAACCATGACTAGCTAGCAATCATTAATTTACAAAGGGGAGTGTATTAATTCCCAATCCAGGAAAAAAAAGGGAAATTAAAATTAATTTACAACAGTCTAATCCGAATTGGAGGAAGAGTCGTAGCCAATACTATTTCGATTACAGTAGGAGCAGTGGTGATAGTCGTTAATGCCGGAAGACGACGCGCCGCCGCCGCCGTCATCGGAGTCGTCGTCCGAGTCGTCGCCGTAGTAGGAAGTGGCGTAGTGGTGGCGGTGAGGGTACGGCGAGACGCAGAGGTAAGTCCAGATGCAGAGGATCCAACGGCCGAGCTGCTGCAGAGGGAAACAGATCACCAGATCCACCATCTCGTCGCTGCTGATCCGCTCCGGCAAGCAGGCGGCGCGCTGCCACAGCTTCGCCGATCTGCCCGCCGTCGAAACCACCAATACGCTGTTGAACGGCATCTATATCATTCCAAATCGAGATATTTTGCCGATTTGTTTGTGTTGGTTGATCAATTGATTCGTTTCGTATGAATTTTGCTTGTTTAGAAGATTGGGAATTGAAAATGAAAATGGAAGAGGCCAATCATGGCTTAACCAATTGAGTGGTGGCCCACTTGGTAGATTATATAGTTCACGAGGAGCCAAACAAGACATGCCAGCAAGGTCAAGCTATAATTTTATTTATTTATTATTGACTTTTAATAGTATATTATTTCGATTTTACACGTAACATATATTGATATGGGGCTTTGGCAACAGTAGCCAAATAGTATAAATCGAAAAACAATTATAGCCATCCACTTAAACAAAACACAAATATAGCCATTTTGTCCTTATATACGGCTACATGGGAAGCGATGGAAGAAGTAGATGAAAAGCCATCGGCCCCGAACCGAAAAAAAAAAAAAAAAAAACATGGAGCCATCGGCCCTGAATGCGAAAATCAATTCAGGGCCGAAAATCATACTTCATATTCAGGGCCGAAAATCATACTTCATATTCAGGGCCGATGGCTCCATGAATTGATTTTCGCATTTAACAAAGGATGAATTGATTTAAAAATAGAAATAAAGGAGGGCCGATGGCCCTCAAGAAAAAGAAAAAAATGGAAGGAAAATGTCATTGCTGTGAAAAAGAAATAATAAAAAAAATATGAAGGGCCGATGGACCCATCGGCCCTCCCATCGGCCCCGCCTAATAAAGACAAAATGGCTACTTTTGTGTTTTATTTAAGTTTTCGGCCATATTTGTATTTTTTTTTTCTGTTTTGGTCAACAGAGAGTATTACCACTATTGATATTCCTTCCCTGCCACTCTATTACTTCAGTTTTTATTCTCGGTTATCTCATTTTATTAGTTTATTTTTCTTTCAACTTAAAATATTACTCTAATACTCCCTCCGTCCCATTAACAACCCCTATTCTTTTTAGCTTATCCCACTATTAATATCTCATTCCTAAAATGACAATATTAATTATGCATTTAAAAATGAGGTGGATTCCTCATTACTTATTTACCCACCCCACATTATTATACTCTTTTAACACCACTACGCTCCGCTTTGAACTCAAAAAACTATTATTTTTAACTTTTTTGAAACTTTAGATTATTTTTTTAATTACAACATTAAAAAAATAAATCAATTGTCTCAAGTATACCGTAATAAAGTTTGAGTGAATTCTCATTCTTTCCCATTAACCATTCCTCAAAAACTATGTTAATTTCTTAATAATATAATTAAAACTCATAAAATATATATCTAAATAAAAAAAATTAATCTCCGTACCGAAATGAAAGAAGACTTTAATAATGGGACAGATGGAGTATATTCTAGTAGACCTGTACTACTTTATGCTCCCTCAATCTCAATAGTAATATCATGTTTCATAGGACACTAAGATTGAGAAAATGGTGTTTTATGGTATATATTGTTTGACTTTTGAGTAGTTAATTTATATCCACACATATTTGGCTTTACCTAAAAACAAGAGCACAATAGAACCTCCACAATTTAATACTTGGTAAATGAATAATCTTTCCCTAAGATAATATTTTTCTCCGGTCCCGACTTGGGCCGATGTAAAAAATATTCAAATTCGATAAGATAATAAAATTATAATTTTCAGAAAACTATGTAAATATATGATCTCGTCAATATCATAAATTAATAATTATTTAAAAATTATCAACAACACTAAGATAATATTGTGAAATATGATTCTAGTGTTACTAAAACTGAAATCTAATTGAATCTCGTCTATAACTTTTCTAATTGCATAAAAAAGTTCCAATGTTGTTTTCTCGAACTGCACCATAGAAAATGTGAAGAGTTAAATGATTCATTGCACGAAATTGCTTCAAAATGAATTGTATTATCTTTAGTGTTTTTTTAGTGTTTATTGTACATGAATGTTAATTATATTATTGTACTTGCTTTTTTAAAATGAACAAATTCATTATTTCTTAATAAATTAATACAATCCATTGTTTTTAGATAGTAAATAGTAAAATGACATTAAATATGATAATAGATAAAACTTATAACTCATTATATTCATCCAATTACAATTCGATCTCGTTGAAGTTCGAAAACTCTCTCTAAAATAATACATATTAATTTATAATTTATATCTAAAATAATAAAATCTGATGGTCCCAACAAAATTAATTTTGAGAGATTTAACTATATATGGCATTTTTAATAGGACACTCTAATCGGAAATACATGACGTTACTAATGGGATGGTGGAGTACTACTTTACATACAACTAATAATTTTTTTAATTTTTCACAGAAAAGAAAGTTGACTAATGAAGTGGGACGGAAAGAGTACTTAAATAAATATGATGAGTATTAACGATGTAACGTATACAATAAATACACAATAATATAAGATGAAGTCATCCCGTCCAATATAATATTTATTGACATTTTAATTAGTTGAATAATTGGTTAATAACTACTACAAATTTGACATTCATTACACCATAAAAATATGTGTTTTGTTCTAAGTAGTTACTCCATAAAAATACGAATTGATTGGAAAAAAATCGATCATGATATTGTGATGTAATATATTGGGCTTTTAAAGCCCAATATTCAGTTAACGAGTTGCAGGGTTATTTCATCTTTATGGCCCAAGGGCTCTTTCACCTTTGAAAGAGGATTTGATTTTTTCGAAGAAATAAAAATACTAATTTTAATTGGAAAAAGAAAATAAACAAGTTTCTTAGATAACAGACGCTGAAATAGAGAGAAGCGGCGGAGGAAGCCGAGGCAGCGGAAATGGCGGGCGCTCTGCACCCACTGAGACTGAAGCAGCTGCTTTTCCACCCTGCCGCCTTTCCAAAGCACAACAAAACGCATTTCATATTTGGAAAGCATCGACCGGTTTCCGTCATCCGTTGCTCGTCTTCTTCGACCATCGCAGCCGTTGATGGCGGTCGCAACCGCAGGCCTGCGGCGTCTAAAACATCTACTTCCGACAGAGAGGCAGTTCGCGCAATCAGGATTGAAAAGGTATAGTCCCTGACGTGCTGATGCGTGACAGTGTAGTTAATTCGGCGAGGCTTGTGTAATTGTGTTGTTTCTCGAAACTTAAAATATTAGGTTAATTGTTGTCGTTTGTGGCAAGTAGAGATGCACCGATTTGGAATTTGGCTCCGGAAAATATGGAACGGTTTTCTGAACTAGGAAAAAAAATGTAGTTTAAACGAAGCTAGTGTTTGAGTCTGAATTGAATTGCTTTGCTGCAAATGATTGGAGAAACGAGAGAAATTATGAATGTTTTATGAATGGCTTGATTAGAGTGGCAGTGCATTTACTGTTACAATTGTAAGTAGCTCGTTTTTGTATCAATAGGTGCAAGAGCTAAGGAGAAAGGGTTTGGATGCGTATGCTTATAAATGGGATCGAACTCATGCTGCAAATCAACTTCAAGAGATCTACAGGGACCTGGGAAATGGCGAAGAGGCAAGCGGGGAGAGTGATCGTGTATCTATTTCTGGAAGGATTGTGGCTCGCAGAGCTTTTGGAAAGCTTGCTTTCTTAACTTTGAGGGATGACTCTGGAACAATCCAGGTATAGCAGTGTTCAATAACTGATATATTTGATTCTTAACTGATATATGTGCTGCTTATATATGTATATGAAAATTGTGAAAGCTTCCAATTAAACCAAACTTCTGCTTGTGGAAGTTTGAATCCTTTTGTGGACCATGCTATTTCTCTCTGTTGGGTTCTATTATCATAATTCCTGAATTCTGTGCTTGAAGAGCACATTATTTGTTGTTCAAGTTGGTTCAAATAAGCTTTTTTTGGATAGTGTAGTTCATAAAGGATTTTCTTTTGTCTTTCAGCTCTACTGCGAGAAGGAAAGGCTACTAAATGATCAATTTGAACATCTGAAGACGTTAGTTGATATAGGTGATATTTTGGGAGCAGAAGGTTCAATTAAGCGCACTGAAAAAGGTGTGTTTTTTTAGGTCTCTCTATTCTATTTTATCATGCTCGTTTAGAAACTTTCGTGAATAGAGAAAAGAGCAAAATACTCGACTTCCTAATGTTTGATCAATCCATGAGATCTCATTAGCTTGTCCATCCATGATGGCTAATCTCGTGCGCACTTTTGGCAGGAGAATTATCTGTTTGTGTGACCTCTTTCTCAATCCTAACAAAATCTTTGCTTCCTTTGCCTGATAAATATCATGGCCTGACAGACATAGATAAGCGCTATCGCCAAAGGTAAGTTGGATCTTTCTATGCTGTTATACTTGCAAAAGCCTGTGCAAAAGCCTGGAAGTATGTGGTTTACTATTATTATCCGTAACTTATCTTGCTAGATTTTCTTTTCTTTATCAAACTTTTTCTTTTTACCCCGAGAAATTAATGTCCATGTTTATCCACCTATGTAATCAACTTAAAGGAACAGTGTACCCTGCTGATTCTCCCCTATTGCATCCTTCTTCTCGTAAAGGTAGTTCTTGTGTTGTTCAACTGCATGTTATCCTCAATAGGGGAACCTCTAAATTTTGTAGCCAAAACTTCAGTTCTTGTAACAATCTGTTTATGTCTAGCCCTAATGATTGTTGCTGAGTTTTGCTTATGGTGCTCCTTCCTATTTTCTTTCTTTTATGTAGATACGTAGATATGATTGCCAATCCTGAGGTAGCTGACATATTTAGGAAAAGAGCTAAGGTTCTTTCCACTTATGCTCTGTAACTTATTTCATTGCATGCTTTTCTAATTCTACATTGTGAGGTGCTAATTCTGCCTTTTTCTGAGTAGATAATATCAGAAATTCGAAAAACAGTAGAATCTGCTGGTTTTATTGAAGTTGAAACTCCAGTTCTTCAGGTATTACGAATTATTTCATTATTAATGGCTGCAAACCCGTACATATTCATTGTGGGTTCAATTTTTGTTTTCTTAATTTGCAGAAAAAAAGAAAAAAATGGTTTAGCACATTGTTAGTATATTGCACATATGTTTAGTTAGAAATCTACATTTTATTTCTTTGCTGATTTGTCTTATAGGGTGCAGCTGGTGGTGCTGAAGCTAGACCATTCATTACATACCATAACTCTCTTGGGCAAGATCTTTATCTGCGAATTGCTACTGAACTCCATCTGAAGAGAATGCTGGTGAGTTTTTTTTCCGACTTTTAAGTGAGATTTGTGTGGAGGAGCATATATCTATACCTAATTCTTACATATTGGCTAGATCGTCTTTGATCCCCTTTTGTTACTTCAGGACTAGAAAAAGCTTTCAAACACCATAAAGTGAATCAGTTGTCATAATGGAGGATAAACATCTATGTTACATCTCTCACATGATAATTCTTCCTTTCCATATTTCTCTTTCTGATATTAATTAACATTGAACATATTTCTCTCTGCTCCAGTGGGACCCTCCTTTCGATGCTACAACCTATGCTTCTTTGCTTGTGTAGCAATCGTATAAAATAAACTTCCATTACACATATCCCTTCATGATAGTTCAGAAGATATTGACCAAGTTCTCGGCACCTCCCTACTGTATGCAATGCTTGGTTTTGTCTTCTTCTTAGTCTAACACTTTGCAGAAATCTTCCATTGACATTGACAGGTTGGTGGATTTGAAAAGGTATATGAGATAGGAAGGATTTTCCGAAATGAAGGCCTTTCAACTCGTCATAATCCTGAATTCACCACTATTGAGGTAAATAATTCCTAAAAAAAATGCTCTAATCTTATCTGGAGGAAAACAAGCCAATCTGGACTATAGTTCGTAGGCCTTATATTTCAGCTGTACTGAATTCCAAATACCATTGCAGATATTCCTAGTCTGTTGAGAGGATTAGTAACTCGTAGTATTTTTTTATGAATATTAGATGTATGAAGCATATTCAGACTATGAAAGCATGATGAATATGGCAGAAGACATTGTGACACGTTGTTCTCTTGCAGTGAATGGAAAACTTACCATTGATTATCAGGTAAACTGTTTTCATTTCCCTATCGCCTGCTTTTTAATTTTCCTGTTGCATTAAACAATAATATTCTGTTCGACGCAGGGTGTAGAGATAAGCTTGGAAAGACCTTGGAGGAGGGAGACGATGCACAATCTCGTGAAAGAAGCAACTAGCATTGATTTCACCCAGTTTGGTGATGATCTTACCACTGCAAAAGAAGTTGTTCTGCAGACACTAGATACTGGTGGTGATAATATAAACAAATCTTCCATAGAAGCGTGCCCATCTGTTGGTCATGTGCTCAATGAGGTTGATCACCTGTTAGTTAACAAACTCAATATTGTAAATTACCACAATATTGACGAGAAGTACTCTGTTCATGAAAACTTATATCAAGCTTTGTCCCCTAATTTTTTATATGGAGTTTCTGAGAACAGAATTCGCTCTCTTTTACAGGTATTTGAGTTAGTGGTAGAACCGAAGTTATTGCAACCAACTTTTGTGTTGGACTACCCAATTGAAGTATCACCACTGGCCAAACCACATAGAAGGTGCTTAAGCTTTCATATGCTTCTTTTTTAGCCCCATTACAACAGGAGAAAAAGTTGGAAAATCTTGAAATTATTATTGGGAAGTTATTGGCTTTGCATGATAAGACATGGCTTGAAAGCTTGCTTGTCTTCTATATTTCTATTGCATTGCGGTAGAGACCATTATTTAGAAATTGGCAGTTTCTCTTGGAAAATCTCTCTGCTCATCTATATGCAAACACAAACAATTTTGGGGTATTTACTTTTCATATGATCTTCAGAGATGCAGGCTTGACAGAGAGATTTGAGCTCTTTGTATGTGGTAGGGAGATGGCTAATGCTTTCTCCGAATTGACTGACCCTTTGGATCAGGTAATCATATGTGGGACATTTGGAGGTGCTTCTGTTCTGGCTGATGTCTTTCAGCATTTATGGACATATTATACTATTATTTTTTGGATTATAGATCGAATTTATCTGCATTATACTAAGCATTTCATAATGTAATATGACTGCAGAGAGCGCGGTTGGAAGAGCAAGTGAGTCGGCACAAGAGCAAGAATGCAGCTTTGCTTTCAGAAGATAAAAGCAAGAAAGTTGACGATGATGATGATGCATATGATGTGACTCTTGATGAAGATTTCTTAACAGCTCTGGAGTATGGGTTGCCTCCTGCTTCCGGAATGGTAAACAATAAACCCAATTAGGCCTTTTTAACCTAATGCAATGTGAACAGATTCTTAGTCACGCTCTCTCTTTTCAGGGCATTGGCATTGACAGGCTCGTGATGCTGCTGACGAACTCTGCCAGTATACGCGATGTTATTGCGTTCCCTGTCCTCAAGACTCCCCAGCTGTGAACCATTTTATGCTCTGTAGTTGTTCTTCTCAAAGACACACAGCCCTACAGTTAGAAGTAATGAAGATTGCTCTCTGTGTAGAGTCCAGGTGATTGCTACAAAATTTGTAATTATTTCCAATTTTAGTTCCATTTTAAACTCAAAATAGACTCGATAATAAACGAGTCAAACTCAAACCTTTTCAAGAAACAAGTTATTTGCAAATTGATTTCTTTCTATCTGCACATTTCATGCTTCTCATCAACAGTAGCCCCACCACTTCCTCCATGCCTAATCTGCCACGCTCTGATGATTGTTGAAATTGCAAATCTTCTAATCATATCCCACCTCCACAACAAGCACACAACTCTACTCTCTTACAAGCATTTCCTCCCATGTAAGCCATGTATGTCTAGATCCATGCTTGTGTGGGGCAGTACACAACAGTAAAATTGCTTCACTTTACATAAAGGGCCAACATGCATTCATTTCTTAAGAGAGATAATATATTATATATCTATTGATTGTTTTGGCATCTTATGTGAGATAACAACTTAATGCAGGGTGGTAAGAATAGTTAAAGCACAAGTTAGAAGCATTTGATTCCTAATGATTAAGGAGGAAAAAGGGTTTCAGGTTCTTGATCTAAAGCAAATTTATATTGACTTAGTTGCATGACAAAGAACAATATTTTTGTCTACTAGTGCTAATTAAACTAACTGGGCAAAAGGGTAATTTACTTTTACCTAGTTTGCACTTGAAACTTACTTGAGCTCTTATGGAAGCAAAGGTTGACCAACAAAAGGAGTGAATATTCGAATTCCACTTCTTTGATATTGGAGAAAGAATGTGATGTGTGTGTTGGTTGGCAAAGAAAGGTAGCCTTGATTCTTGAAAGGTTGGTAAGAATATGCTACTATTGTATTTTCATTTTGGGTACTGTTGCAGTTAAAAAGTAATAACTCCGTCCCGTTATTTCTAGCACACTTTCTCGAAATGGACGTCCCGCTATTTCTGGCACACTTCTTAATTTGGAAATAACTATCATCTCTCTCGTACTTTACCATCTTATCTCTCCTACTTTTTCTTACTTTATCATCTTCTCTTTCTTATTTTACCATCTTCTCTCTTTTACTTTACCATCTACTTTCACTTATCTTCTCTCTCCTACTTTATCATCTACCCATATCTCATTCTTAATCATTTACTTTCTTAATTTCTGCGCCCAAATGAAGTGTGCCGGAAATAGCGGGACAGAGGTAGTAACTTGCAATGGAATGTAGGAGTAGGACAGTTAGGTGCCTTTCAAATTGGTGCATCATCATCATCCTCTATAGCTGGACTTTCTTGCTAAGCATTCCTCTTCTTTGTTCTTCTTTCTATACTTCAATCCTCATTTCCACGCAGCTAACTTCATGTTCGTGAACGAAAAGACGGGCCTTTGATGGGCGCATGAATCATACATCTATCTGAACTTTGTGAAGAGTATTGCTGCATTAGATTATTCCTACATGTATAAAGGCATAATAGTACGTTGAGGCCATCTCGAGATTCTTGTTTCGATTGTAAGCTCCGTGAAGGAAGCGAAAAACTGCAGTTTCCCTTGCCTATGGACCTTCCATAGGCAAGTTATCAGAAAGTCCTCTGCTGCTCATATCTACTGATGTGCTCCTGCAAGTCCTCTGCTGCTCCCTTTCACACTTCAGGGCTGTTGAAGGTGGAATGCGCTCCACATGTCGTTCCTTCAACCGCTCATGCTGTTTCTGGTAAGCCATCTAGAGAGGGTGTCAAAGAAGAGGCTGTACATGGGAAGCATGAAGTGCCAAAAGGCTGCATAAGGAAGCCCCCTCCTCGCCTCGAGGTTGGGAAGAAGAGAGTGCAGTGGATGGACAGATCAGGGAAGGAACTTGCAGAGATCAAGGAATTTGAATCCAGGTAGACCCTTAAATCTTGTTTCTTTCTTTCTTGGTACAATATTTGAAGAATTCCTCCAAAGAATCCATTGGTGCCCCTCTTGAGAGAGACATCTTCTGATTCTATCTGAAATGTTTGATCTCAAATCCTTGTCTCAGTGAAACAGGGGATGGCGATAACGAAGAAGAAAGCAGCTGTTGTCTTTGTGTCATTCTCTGAAGCGTTTCCACTCTCAAAGAGAATGTGGTTCAGAAGAGCAAGTCCTGTTCATTTTTCGAGTCGTTCGACCGTTCATCTTACCTCCCATCTTTCTCCATCTGCTGCTGATCCAACCAAGAATCAGCCTTTTTAACAACTTTACTCATCCATCCTTCATCCTTTGTAACAAAGATGGAATCCTACACCAATCCCAACTCTACTTTCATTGCCATCAGCAAACTCAACATCTGATCCAAACAATTTCTTGTTTTTGTATAATGTGCATGGTTCTCTTACATGGTGCAAAGGGAGTGAAGAATGAAAAGCTTACACTATACATTCAATTATGCAATTGAAACATAAGAAAAATGTTGATGAGTCTATTCAACTGAGCTAATCCTATGCATAGTACCCAATGACAGGGAGCCCTTTTCGCGTAACGAATCAGTCCGTTCCATTCGGATCTGAGTCTCGTTCTTCATCCAGCTTCTACTTCTTGCCGAATCCAAATATAGATTTGATAGCATTGATGGCATTCTCATTGATGAAAGACTCATCATATTTCTTCATAAGGGGCTCAAACTCCTCTGACTTCCTGATGTTCTCAAGATCTGGATCGGTCCGAATTCTCTATCAGAAGTTGCAGCAAAGAAACCCAGAGTTAGAGACAAGAAATCTGAACATGGTAGTAGGATGTAAGGACTTGACAAACCTTATAGTCCTCGAATCCTTCTTCCATAGCATCCTTAAGTGCAGAAAGCCCAGCTTGTATCTGAATACATTACAATGAGGGAGCAGTTCAAAAACAATTTCTCTCTTAAAACAACAACATAACTTGCTGATCAATTACCTGATCAAGCTTTGCATAGCAGCAAGCAACATTGTAACTTGCAGTCGAAGCTTCATTTGGTTCCGGTTTTGATCCTAACACCGACTCGAACCTTTCTAAAGCCTCTTCATACTTCCCACTCCTAAATTTTTGGCAATTAAACAACAAAAGATTAGTGGTTACTTCATGCAGGAGGCACATTCAAGAACTTCAGATTCTTACTTGTAAAGCTTCAGTCCTTCGCGGAGGTCTCGCTCTCTCCGCTCCTTCTGCTCTTTCTTCCTCAAGTAGTTTTGCATCTGCATTCATTGAGTTCGTGCCATACTTACAGCTTCTTTTACTGCTAAACACAATCAAGATTCTTAGGGAGAAGCAGTGTTATACTCACTTGGATTTCCCTCACTCTGTTGCTAACAACCCCAGAATTCCTCTCGAATCTGATGATTTCCTTCTCAGTCAACTCACCAGTGTAATCAGTCTTCCCTGATAAGCATAACTTTAACTATGAATTACTTGAAAAACTTGCAATAACTAAACAGAGAGAGAGAGAGAGAGAGAGAGAGAGAGAGAGGGAACAGACCATATCTCTTCTGCATTTTCATGAGTAATGGGCCGATTCTTTGGCGGATGGTGTACATAGTTCTTCCATATTCAGCAGCTGGCCATATATCTTCCCCAAAAACTGCACTGCAATAATTTTCTCCCATCTTCTTCAATCAAATCCCAAACCCTAGATTACTATTATAACATGATGCCCAGGCCTCAATGCTTGTAAAGTAGTTTAGAATGGGGAATTTTGTTCCGCAACCAACACGATTTAGAAGCTACGTGAAAAAGAGGGGGGGGGGAACCCTGACTAATTGGGGACAAATTGTGGAGACTGTGAAGAAGAAAAGGGGAATTATTGAATACGTAGTTACATACCTCGTTGCGAGAACTCGATCACCTACAGTGAACTTGCCGGTTTTGTCGGCGAATCCTCCGGGCGCAATGGCGTCGATGTAGGTCCCACCGTCTCTGCCCTTGGCGAATCTGAGTCCGTACGGCTGGATTATCTCGACCTCGTACTCTTCGTACTGCTCCTCTTCTTGCTCGCTGGATGTCTGGGATTCGGTGTCGGATGCTTTCGCGATCAAGGTGGATGGTTTTACCCAACGTGCATTGCAGAGAGTTGTCGATGCGGTGAGCGATTTGGTGTGGTTGGGCTTGAGCAGGCAGCAGAGTGAGGGAGTCTGCTTGGGGGATGGGGATAGTCTTGTTGGAAGAGATGGAGAACAGAGAGAAGTGTAACTGCTTGAAGCCATGGACGAAGAACTCACCTCTCTCTCTATCTCTCTCTCTCTGCGTGAGTTTCTGGTAGTAGAAGTGTAGAAGGAGATGCAAAGAGATTGCAGAGGGTGGAGGAAAGCGGTTCTAGTGGCTCTAGAAAGCAGTTGAAATCAACTGTATTTTGTGGAGCCACGTGGAACCTTATACGATTAAGCTATCTATGTGGAAATGGAATACCAAATATTATATTATTTGGATATTCTTTCACACTATCGGTAACTTTCTTTTAACAATATTTTTTATTTTGGTAAATAATATGTCATCTTTCATTTTTATTTTTTCTTATTTTTTTTATGACGAAGCTAACCCGCACCACTAGGTAAATCCCGCTTGGTAAATTTTAAACCCATAACTTATCAGTCATAAACCAGCCACTTTAACAGCTCAAATAAGTAAGTGCATGAAATACATTTACCACATGTCAATAATGTTTCGATATAATACACATAAGTGTATACAATACATACGAACTTTTGTTATAATGTGCGTTGAGCGACTTAAAATTATATTGTGTATCCTTATGTCTATCAAAATTATAAATTTCTCAACATCACTTAAAATTAGGTGTTTTTGAAATAATAAAATTTGAGCATGACTTCAAGTGGAATCGATTTCATAGGAAACAAGCTGCATTTAGTTTTGGGATATGCACACAAGCATAAAATCAAATTATGATAAGTCTTTTGCTGTGGTTTGGGAGTCTTCCGCAGAGCGGAGTTTAAGCACCTGCCAAAGAACGGGTAACGGCCAGGTTCCACGTATAAAAAAAAAAAAAAAAAAAAAAAAAAAAAAAGATAAGTCTTCACTTTTGCAAGTCAAAAGAAACATTAAAAGGTTAATTACAAAATTGAAAATAGTTTCATTAATTTTCAAAATTTGATGACATTATTGCAAAAACTAAGACGTCCGTTACGTGAAGATGAGACAATAGACAAACAGTGCAACAATTCTGGCAACACAAACTTGTTGCAATCGTTTGAATGTAGCTAACAAACCTAAACTTGCTGGATTCAAATCTACTCCTTTCTCCACCCACAAGTTGAATTACTCAATCCAAGTCTTGCAAAACTGATATGCGTAGTCCAATCGGAAGTTCGGCCTGATCCGCATCCGCTACTCGAAGTTAATTTGCTCAATAACCATACCCTGGTATTCATCACAATGTTAACTTTCAGTGTTAGCTCCCACATCCCAGAATTAGATAAAATCACATTGTTAACTTCTAGCGTTACCTGAGTTGTCCATCGGGTTTCCTACCACAGCAGGCTCCGGCTCCTTGATCTCAACAACCACGCAGTCGGACATCAAGAATGTCTTCGCCACGGAGGATGCATGCTCCAAGCAACATCTCACCACCTAAACCAAGAACCAAATCATTCAACCACGAAAATAGAGGAACAAACCAATTCCCATATATTGAGTTCATATATCTCCCTCCATTCCGCTATTAGCAATTCATTTCTTTTAAGCACGGTTATTAAGAGAGTAAATGATAAAATATGAAAGAGAAGATGGATGAAATAATGGGAGAAAAATGAGTGGAAAAATGATAAAGTATAAGAGAGAAGATGATAAAATAGGAGAGAGAGTATTAACTATACTAAATTTGAACTGAACCACTTTTAAGAAAGTGAATCGCTTTTAGCGAAACGGAAGGAACACATTATGCAAAACACTTTACCTTAGTGGGATCGATAATTCCAGCAGCCATGAGATCTTCATACTGTCCAGTTGCAGCATTGTATCCGTATTTCGGGTTGTCACTTGATAGCACCTGATCGTATAAAATGATTTACACGTCATGTTGGTCTACAGGAAACACACATGAACAAACAAGAATGATAAGCAAATTGTTGGTGCACACCTTTTCACTAACAACACTTCCATTTACTCCGGCATTCTTGGCTATCAATTTCAACGGATAACTCAAAGCTCTTTTGACAATATCTGCTCCAACCTGCAACCAGATTAACCGCTCAACCAGATTCCTTAAGGCAGTCCAGAACTCAAGAATATTACATGAGGGTCTCATATGTATTTCATTTTCGTTCAGAACTAATCCCAAGAATCTTTTCTAAAGATAAGGCATTTACCTTCTCCTCGTCGTTTTCAAGAGTTTCTTTGATAGCATCAACCTTGGATGCAAGCCTCAGCAATGTACATCCACCTCCAACAACTATGCCTTCCTCGACAGCAGCCTGAAGCCAGAAAAAATGGCATTAACTTACCTTACCTCCACCACCCGCTGAAGAATGTGACTTTAAGAAAACTAGAACTTGATGCTTACCTTGGTGGCGTTGAGGGCATCTTCTACTCTAAGCTTCTTTTCCTTCAACTCTGTTTCAGTTTGGGCTCCTACCTTCAGATTTCAGAGGAGTAAAATGGATAAGAGAATTATAAAAATAATAATACACACGTTAAATACATATAGAAATTAAAAAAAAGGACCACATAATGATTACCTGAATAACAGCAACACCTCCTGATAGCTTTGCAATTCTTTCGTTTAGTTTTTCCTTCTCGTAATCTTGATCTGCATTCTGCTCAAAAGTGATGCAAAACATTCAGGCACTTTAGAAACTACTAAACCGATACGTAAATGCTAACCAAGACAAAAGTTACACACCTCAATGAGATTTCTTATTTGAGCAACACGCTTATTCACAACATCTTGTGTACTTCCATCACCAACTATCGTAGTAGAATCCTTAGTCAATACCACCTTGGCAGCATGACCCAAAACTTCCTTGTCAGCCTTGTCTAAGGTTAGCCCCACTTCCTCTCTGATCACGGTTCCTGTTTACAGAAAAATTCCTACTTAATAAAATAAAAGATGCAGAAGAAGGCCAAACAAGCCAGTACACAAATAGCACATAATGGTGATTAGCTCCAAAACCATGGTTAACCAAATAATTACCTCCAGTCAAAGTTGCAATGTCATCAAGATATTGGCTCTTTCTCTCCCCAAATCCAGGAGCTTTAAGAGCAGCAACTTTGAGTGCCCCCCCTCAGCTTGTTCACAACAAGAGTTCCAAGAGCTTCTTGTTCGATATCCTCAGCAATGATCAGAACTGGATAACCACCTCTAATTGCATCTTCCAAGACATTGATAAGATCTCTTGCATTAGTTATCTTCTTGTCAACAAGCAGCAACTGCAGGAGAAAATCCATTTGTTAGAAAGAAAAATTTCACATGCTTCCACGACACGTCCTTTGAGATGGGATAGGTGAATGTCACCTTGCAGTTCTCAAACTCAACAGTCATCTTCTCGCTATCAGTTACGAAGTAGGGAGAAATGTAGCCACGGTCAAACTGCATCCCTTCAACGACATAGAGATTGTTTTCTGCGCTTCTGCCCTCTTCGAGAGTTACAACACCTTTCCTACCAACTTTGCTCAAAGCCTCTGCAATCATATTACCCACTTCGTAGTTGTTTCCTGCACTTACAGCAGCCACATCTGCTAGTTCGCTATCTTCAACCTGTAATTTCAATAGAGATTATTCCATTGTAATATTTTATACATCAACTCATACTAAATAGAAAGTGAATGAAGCATGCAGTTTGTAAAACACCAAGGATTCCGCATACCTCCTTTGAGATTGCTTTAAGCTCAGCGACCAATGCTTTGGTAGTCTTTTCAATTCCTCTAGTAATAAGAACAGGATTTGCTCCAGCTGCAACTACCTGCAAGCATGGTGAATCCATAAGGGTCTAGACATTTTTTATGTAAAAAATCATATCCAATAGCATAAAGAGTACACACACCTTAACACCTTCGGCAATAAGCCCTTGTGCAAGAACAACAGATGTTGTTGTTCCATCCCCAGCCAAGTCATTGGTCTTGGCAGCTGCTTGTCTAACCAATTTAGCTCCAATGTTCTCAACTGGATCTTCCAACTCAACCTATACGAAAATCAATAAGTTGCAGGGTACTCAACCGGTTTAACACGAGTTCATGACAGTGCCTAATCAATAAGTATACCTCTCTAGCCACTGTAACTCCATCATTAACAATTTTTGGAGCACCATACTTGCTTTCGAGTACGACATTCCTTCCCTTGGGACCAAGAGTGACACCAACTAGATCTGCTAGCTTGTTAACACCAACCTGACACCAACAGTATCACACTTTACTAATCACATTTGACCATACATAAATTCAAACTCATAGAAATTAAAAGTTCAAAAATAGGCACCTGCAGTCTCTTGATGGCTGAGCCATCCTTGTTGAAGTACAAGTCCTTTGCTGCTGCTGTTATTTGAGAGGAACGTGCTTTCCGGAGAACCACACTGTTTCTCCTCCCAAGAGAACTAGAGGATATAGAAGCAAGAGATGACAACTTGCCGGATAATGCAACTTTATCATCTATCGCCCTGCTTCCGGGGGCAGCCAATGAACCAACTGCGGACATACCAGCAAAAGTTGATGCCATTTATACCTTACACCTGTTATCAGCAACAAAATTGTTGTAACCAATAAATTAGTCTTAGCTACATAAGATATCACATTATATAATGCAAAGAGAGTGAACTGAATTTGAATAGTCTGATAATGTCCTCAAATCACAACCAAATCCGGCTATCGATAAAGCTCCTTATCAATTAAAACAATCTTCTACAGACGCGCAATAGTCAAGATATCGATGCTCCAAAATGAGAAGACATCCATTCCAATCAATCTAAGCCAACAATAAAAAAATACCAACCAAGAACACGAATTCCAAAACAGCAATTATCTACAAACATCACGAATACGAAGTAATGAGAAATAAGGAGTTCAACCGTATCGCAGCTTACCGGAGATGAAGGAAGATAGAGGAATTAAGGTGCAAGAAGCAAGCGCGGAAGAGGCAGCGGATGAGAAGAGGGTTTATCCAGAAGCAGACTGATCAATTAGGTTTTTAGTAGGGGATGGGCGGGTGTGTAGTGTATGGAAATCAACGGTTGGTCAGATAGCTTCCTGAAGCTTCCACTCCGTATCAGCCGTCGGATTACTTCTGCTGCGGACTGGAAAAATCTAGAACGTCGCCTTAATATCTATTCCCACCTACTATTATACAAATACAACTAGCGATCATTAATTAAATTGTAATTTAATTTTACTAAAACTTTTGCAATGATTTTAATACCTTGGTGAATAAACTATTATTAAAGCCGAGAAACTCAATTTTATGTATAAATAATGTGAGTCCATATATTTTTTTGTAATTTGTAGTGTTATTTATTTCATTTTATGAAAATAGAATGGTATAAGTGAGAAAATTCGATATAGTATATGAATGAGACGATATTCACAAATACTAAGTATAACTTACAAGAATTCTTGGCATGAATATAGATGAAAGCTATAATTTGTAATATCATTAATTCAAAAACAAATTGAGTGATTTTAACTAGCATGTTCTTCATAAATAAAACACAAAAAACAAATTGAGTTGATTTTTAGAAAAACATACACAATTTATCGGAAGCCAAATTGAGAATTTAGAATTTTGGATGCGAATATGAAATTTTTAAGGGTAAAATAGTTATTTATTAAAAAGTACTTCCTCCGTCCTATTAATATCATCATGTTTCTTTTCGGTGTGGATACTAAGAAAATTGATTTAATTGTATATTTTATATGTTTTAATTATATCAAAAAAATAACACAGTTTACGATGAATGATGGGTGGGAAGAAATAAAAATTCACCCAAAATTTATTAAAGCATAATTAATCCAATTGATTTTTTTCCCATTTTTTTCTTCATGTTGTATTAAAAGAAACAATGGAAAATTCTATCCTAGACCGGGAACTTAAGTTGTAGACCTTGTGGTGTAAAATAATGGCACCTCATTTATTTTTCAAAACAAGAAACACTTATAAAATTCGAAATATGACGTGGCATTGCTTCACACCACAAGGTCTACAAGACCAGGTCTAGGGTATAAATTTCCAGAAACAATCTAGAGTTTTCTAAAAGTTAAAAATCATAATTTTTTAAATTCGTAGCGAAATGGAATCGTGTGAGAGAGAAACTTTTAGAGAGAGATAGTGTATAAGATTGTGGTGTTGGTAGTAAGTAATGAGGGATCCACCTCATTTTTGAATGTATGGTGTTTTTTGTCATTAAAGGAAACAGAACAATATTATTAGAACGATCCGAAAAGAAAAACAAGACAATATTAATAGGACGGAGAAAGTATTTTTTTTGAAAATTTGGAAGGTGTGGTAGCTTTTACGTGTATCCCTTATATAATTAATTAATATATACATAACATGAGCGGTAAAAAACACGATTTAATATATGTTGATTCCTATTGTACTAAAGTATAATAACAAATTATCTATAATAAGCTCTGTTTTATTTGAGTTTCATCAGCAGCATGATCATGAAGTGGGATTTGCAGAGGCTCCAACGAATCCACTATGTCTCGCATGAGCGGCCGAGCTTTAGGGTTCCGGTTAAGGCAGTGGTAGGCCAGCATGCCAGCCTTCTGCGCACCCTTCACCGGATAGTCTCCTCCCAGCCTCGCATCCACAATCTCCACCATCTTCTTCTTCTCCCTCAGAAGCGGCACCGCCCAGTCGGTAAGGTTCTGTTCCCGCGGCGCTCGTGATCGGTCCAAGCACTTCCTCCCCGTCACGAGCTCCAGCAGCACGACTCCGAAGCTGTACACGTCGCTCCTAGGAGTCAAGTGGCCTAACGCACAATATAAAACACCTAATTTACCGACGGATATAAATATTGTCGCTATTTATCGACGGATTTGGAAATGAGTGATGAGATGCTAATGCATACCTGTCATTATGTACTCCGGTGCAGCGTATCCGTATGTTCCCATTATTCGAGTAGAGACGTGAGTTTCGTCCCCTTTTGGACCGTCTTTGGCTAGCCCGAAATCGGATAGCTTTGCATTGTAGTCCTGGTCATAGACACATAGACACACGTAAGATGCTTGTAATCCAGTATAAGATAAAGAAGTATATGTCCCCTTGGAATGACATAGTTGTTAAGATAGTAGCATGTGACCGCAAGGTCATGAGTTCAAAACCCACCAAACCCGCTATGTGTGAGTCTGTCACCTATGGTTAGCCTAGGGTGGTTGAACCCTCCTGTGTTATTTGCAGGCTAGAGCATAGGAGCGGAGTTTACCCCTTGCGCACTTTGTTAGCGATTGCGGGTTACCCTCGTCATCAAAAAAAAAAAAGTATCTGTGTTCACTTGAAACTACTTCACATTAGCAAATTGTTCTTTTTACGACAAAAGATACTCTTTTCTAATGTAAAACATCTAAAATTATACTTCCTCCATACCATTAGTAGTGTCTTGTATTTCCGAATGGGTACCCGTTAGTAACATTTTATTTTTATAAAGGGAAAATAACATTGACCATAAATTAATTAGTTAAAAGTCAAAAAACATACACTACACAATAGCTCATTCTTAATTTCCCTAGCTGAAAAAAATAGACACTACAAATGAGACGGAGGTAGTTACAAAACAAAAGGGCAAAAATGTAATTTTACCGACGAAGGAACAAGGTGATGGATTTGAAAGCGTGTAAAACTCTTGTACAGTTAAAATAGACAGGAAGGATTTTTTATACGACACTATATAACACACGTGGTGGTTTTTTAATTTAACGAACACATGCTAGCTTGACGTAGTTTCAAGTGAACACCTATTCAAGAACGATTCAGACCGACTAACCTGGTCAAGCAAGATGTTGGATGTCTTGAAATCACGGTAGATGACCGGTTTCTCTGCTTCGTGCAGGAAGGCCAGTCCCTTTGCTGCACCATAAGCTATCTTCATCCTAGTAGACCACGGCAGAGGCAGCAACACTCCTGCACCAACAACCAGTTGTGCAACAACAAGATCAGAATCACCAATAGCAACTACTCCCTCCGTCCCATAAACAAGTCTCATTTTTCATTTTGGGTTGCCCTATTAAACAAGTCTCATTCCGAAAATGGAAAGAAATGAGTGGACTACAATCACTCTAGACAAGTGTGGTCCACCACCTTATACATTTACACCACACTTTACTTTTTCCACCCCTTTCTAAAATTCCGTGCTAAAAAAAAAATGAGACTTGTTTAGTGAGACGGATGGAGTACGACAATCTATTACACAATTGTGCATCAAGAAAATGAACATAACCAGAAGCACAACTATCAATCACATTTTTTGCTATCAAGATTTGAACATTTTGATGTTCCATGCAAGAGGTTGCCTACTTACTAGAAAAGAGGTGGTTCTCAACGCTACCGCGAGGCATGTACTCGTATACGAGCACCCGGTGTTCGTCTTGGCAGCAATATCCAACCAACTTCACAAGATTAGGATGAGAAAGCTGACCTAAGAAAACCACCTCTGCCTAAAAACATCACAAGCAAAAGTTATTCAATCAACAAAGATATGCAGCTAAGGTTGATTGATCAATTCATTGATGTGAATTTACCAGCCACTCCCTATGGCCTTGAGAACTGTTATCCCCATCATGGACCTTGACAGCAACTGGGATTGGTTTAGGCTCTTCAGAGATGTAGCCTTTATACACATTACCAAACCCTCCTCCTCCCAACATGTAATCTTGTCTGAAATTTGAGGTTATGTTCTTCAGCTCATTGAATGTGAAGACAGTGAGTGGTTTGGAGGATGTGCAGCGCCGCATGTCTTCGACTTCTTGGGGATTCGATGGGAGTTTTCTGTCGTCCTTTGTTGCTCTGTGTGAGGAGGGTTGAGGCTGTGGAGATTCTGCAAAAAGTGAAATGGCCTAATGATATCGAGTCGGTTGGATTCGAACCCGTAACCTTTTCAGCTATGAAGTTGAAACAAATAAGTAAAGGATCAAGAAAGTGGATACTGGTGTGAGGATTTTGTATGAAACTGCACCAACTGAAAAAAAAAATATGATCTTTGACTGAATTAGTACAGGAATATTCATCATGATGCAAAATTTGAAGAGGGTTTTATACAAAATGAAAAAAATAAGATTATCCCTTGATTCCCTTCAATCCAAACACTGGACTCAATCAAGATTACATTTTTATCTAAGAAAACCAATCAAAATTGCATTTTTATGTAAGAACAGAGAAAGAGAAGACTCACCTTGCTTTGCGTTGGAAGAAACTCTGTAAATTAAGGGGGCCCAACCACACCAACAATTCCCCATTTATCACTAAACTAGCAAGATCAAAATCAAACCCACAAGAAACTGAAAAGAACCCACTTTTACAATAAGTTATCAGAGATTACCCAGAGAGAAAGATTTGATTTTTATTCTTTTTCAAGAAAAGGGGAGCTGCAAAAAGGAAGAAAAAGAACAAGGCCCAGAAGTTTGGAAGAGTTGTAATTCAGAGTGTGAAATGAAATTGGATAGTTGATGGCTTATTGGCAATGATGAGTGGAGTGTGAGTGGGTCACTGTCTTGGGAGTTTTAGGCTGCGCTTAGCTTTACTTGATTTCTTATTCCTGCACTTTCTTTTCAAGAATTGTGCAGTTTGTGTCCCCACGGGATCCCGTAGCGGTTAAAGTGAGTGGCCCGAGACCGATAGGTCTTGGGTTCAATTCTTATTAAGACCGCTATGTGATTTGTCTGTCATCCTATCAGTACGCACTGAAAGTAGTGATTGCGGGTTTCATGAATTAAAAAAAAAAAGAATTTTGCAGTTTGTTTTGATTAGTGCACTTTGCATTTTAATTCCCACCAATCCTCTTTCTCTCTCTCTTCTTTTTAGCGTGCGCATGACATTTTCCATTTCATTAAATATTAAAAAAGATGCAACTTTTAATTGTGAGGTTTTGTTTATTTGTGCGGTGTCGTTACTGTTAGTTACCTTATGTAACCACCTTACCTACTTATTTTATAAAGAGTTGCTTACGCAAGATTTGAAGTAAATTTTAGGTGCATTAGAATGCAAACAAACACTCCACCATGCAACAGAGTTTCATAAATAAAGGAAGGGCAACAGCTCAAAATTAGTTTATTTTCCAAAAAAAGAATTTCAAAATATAGTTGTGAATTGCTTACATCATATGAGTATTGATTAAAGAATTCTTGTTATTTTCTGCTTCATATCCATGTTGAAATAGAAATTTGGGTGCTCCAATAAATCTGTGTGAAGCAAATCTGGGAACTATATGAATCTTGAAAAGTGAAAAAATCAGTAGCTGCAGTAACTATGCAAATTGTGAAGAAAATACTTCCAGAACTAAGAAACCTTCCAAGATCAGAAAGAGTTTTTTTTTTTTTTTTTTTTTTTGTGTCGGCGCCTTCTATGTTGAAACAAGCTGGCTGTGGGTTGTATGGATGCATGTTGACTTATCCCAAAAAATATGGCTACAAATGGGAACTTTTGGTGGAAGCTGAGTATATCATCTGCACATAGAAATTCCTACAAAAAAGTAATTTATTACAACATTTGGAGAAACTAACGTGTGTGAACATGATGAGTTTTGCTTTCTCTTGTTTTCTGCTTAATGTGGAAGTTTCTAGATCAAACACGGAAACTGAAAACGCGTACCGCTGTCTCCCTCTCCGGCCGTATTTCCCAGAAGTAGGAAACTTGTCTTGCTTGCTGGTTGCAAGGAGACATTCTATTTGTTTTGGAAACAAATTGCTCTTACTGCTTAGCGAAGATTCATATACTCTGAATATTTTAAACAGACTGACTGATTCATGCTAAATCACAACTGCAGCTACTCATCAATCAATCAAACTGTTATGATGCATATATAGATTATCTAATTTGTATATTAGTTGGACATCCATTTATTTTGTTGTAGAAGGGATATTTATATGTGAATACCCTTAGTTATTAGGTTAACTAAGTATTGTGAGGTAGAAACTATTTCTTTTGCCCTAGTCTTGAAAGGGGCTCAGTTCTGTGCAATAATACTCCCTTTCGAATATTAATCTGCAATCTTTCGGTTCTATTTGTGATATCATTTCTGGGGTAAATTCCATTGTTTCGGTAAGGTATCGTAACACAAACCATGATGAATTAAACTGCAATCATACATCTATGAAGTAGGAGTGTAGGAGCCTCACAAAGAAGGTCACACTTTGAGCCTTACTTATGTCGATTTTCGTCTTGGAAGGTGAAGATTAGCGTAGCGTAAAAGGATACAAGACTCATGCACCTCTTGTTGAGGGAAAACCTAGCTAGCTAGGCCATGATTTTTCTTTAGGGTAGACGTAATACGAAACATGTAACCTAGCCGTACAGCATATGAAGGCCGGTAGAGATCATATAAGGCCACATGAAGTGGAGACTCATATTCTATGCAGTCTATGCCTACTGCAAATCCTCTTTTTATCATTTTTAGCCATTAGAATATTTGATCCACTAATAAAGTTCTTCATCAACATTCAAAAATATGCCTCCAAACAGACCACTGCACATCCTCTATCCCATTTTTACTGGTGGACCATGTATTTAATATTAAAGTATTTATTTATTGATAAAAACACACGCGTGGCGTGTGATTGGTGGACAACTGAGTGGTCCTCATAAAAAGGGCCAGAAGATCCGGATTGCAAGACAGTCGGAGTTCGTAGATACAGTAGAGTGATCATGTCTATGCAACTCATATTTGCTCCAAGCCCTACTTCACCAAGAATAGACTAGCTAATAGTACGCGGTTTTTTAGGCGTAGAATGAGAAATACCAGCTAAGATACGCGGTTTATAACAATCTATCTTCCTCATGGCCAACCTTTTTTGCCTGCCTATATTTATACTGCAAAGGCTCCAATGCTTTTTGTCAATCTGAGGCAAATGGCTACTGCTTTGCGGTGCTTTTGGTGCTTGTCTCTCTCACTTTCACTTTATTCGATTCCTTCAATCTCTACTTCTCATGTAATACCACTACCTGCACTACTGATACATCTCTTTTGCATCCTCAACTAATTCATCATCAAACTGATCTTATCTTTTGTGTTTTGTTTCAAACAGACTTACCTTGTCTACCTAGGCCAAGCCCGCCACCCCGATCCTCTCCTTACATCCGAGCATCACGTTCGCCTCCTTGAGAACGTATTCGAAAGGTCTTGATTCAATCTTGCACCACAGCAATGCATGCAAAATTGCATATTTTGTCACAAACTTTTTTGCTTTTTTGTTTAGCAAGGAAGAAGCAAATGAAGCAATGTTGTACAGCTACAAGCATGGCTTCTCTGGATTGGCTGCAACCCTTAATGCAAGCCAAGCAGCCATCTTGAGAAGTAAACCACTAAAATCTACTTCTTCAAGAAACTCTTTTGCCTAAATCTGAACTACTCCACCATGCTAGTGCAGATACGAGAGGCGTGATATCCGTTTTCAAGAGCAAGGCACTCAAGCTCCACACAACTAGAAGCTGGGACTTTATAGGGCTTACCATGGACTACAGTGGAGGAACGCCGTTGCAGCTCAGCCATGGCGACGATATCATTATCGGGGTTTTCGACACGGGTATTTTCTCCCTTCGGAAAAAACACTCTTAATCTTCCATTTTACATTTTACAGTGGATGATAATGCAGTAAGTTGCAAATATTTGGTTCAGCATCATGCAGTTTAGTTATTCTTTGCCTTTCCTTTGATTTTTCATAGCGACTGGCGTGTTAGAGGCCATTATTAAGTCCACATCGAATTGGTGAAGATCATGTCTCTTCTATATAAGAATGAATATGGCTTCTCCTTACAAGCCCTTTTAAGGAAATGTAACCCAATTTATCAACTAACTTCTTTGTTAGGTCCTTATGAGCCATTTATTTACATCCATTTGTTAACTAACCTCAAATTTGTAATCATTTTTCATAGGATACAATTGAAGGCGGTCACATCCTCAAAACCTACTCCCTCCATCCCATTATTTTTTACTCGCTTTTTCGATTGGAACGTCCCATTATTTTTGACTCGATACTAATTTGGCAAAAAACTAATTAACTCTCTCTTACTTTTTCTATTATTATCATCTACTCCCTCCGTCCTACCAATCTTGCAACATTCATTTTCGAGTTGTCTCTCCAATATTGAAACATTAATTAAAATAGAAAGAAAATAAATGAAACACAATTACTTAAACAAATGGACCCCAACTATTTTTCTATTTACATCATTAATTTATACCTTTGTACCCATTATCTTAAAATTCAGGCTGAGACCCCAATGTTGCAAGATTGGTGGAACGGAGGGAATACTTAATTCCCGTGAAAAAAAAAAGTAAAAAATAATGAAACAAGATAGAGTATTTTTTTTTAAAAGTATGTAGATGATTTTTCAAAATTTATTATTTTGTAATCCAAAATTGCACATTCTTTAAATTTTAAATTTAGCCTAGAACCAACTTTAATTATGACATTATAATAGAGCATGGATTATTTAGTTACAAGAATCATGACAAGTTTTCTTCTTTAAGGTGTGTGGCCGGAATCCGCCAGCTTCCACGAGGAGCCCAACATGCCGCCGGTGCCGAAGCACTGGAGAGGATCATGCGACGGCGGAGACGACTTCTCACCGAAGAAGCACTGCAACAAGAAACTGATAGGAGCAAAATACTTCAAAGCCGGCTTCGAGACAACCTACGGCCCCATCACATCCCAAGAATACGTTTCCCCTCGTGACGTCATCGGCCACGGGACCCACACGGCCTCCACCGCCGCCGGCTCCAGAGCTAACAACGCCAGCTTATTCGGCTTCGCGAGCGGCGTGGCCCGCGGCGGCGCGCCGAGGGCGAGGGTGGCGGCGTACAAGGTGTGCTGGAGATACGGCGGAGACGCGAGGTGTACGGAGGCGGATGTATTGGCGGCTTTTGATGAGGCGTTGTATGATGGCGTGGATGTTGTGTCGGCGTCGATTGGGCGGCCGCCGCCGCTGAGGTCGGTGCTGAGGGCCAGCGCCGGGATTGGGTCGTTTCACGCGATGCAGATGGGGGTGAGTGTCGTGTTCTCGGCGGGGAATTCTGGGCCGGAGTTGGGTAGCGTTGAGAATGTGTACCCGTGGAGCATCGCCGTCGCGGCTTCCGCCGTCGATCGGAGTTTTCCAACCGAGATTCTGTGTGATGACGGCACGTTGTTCGTGGTGAGTTAGTAGTATCATAAAAGTAATTTCATACTATTATTTATTTATTTATATATATATATTTTTTAGTTTTTTCAATGTATCTAATTTCATAAGGGTAATATTAGAGCGGTTAAAATTGGGTCGAAATTATCAGGCCAATCCCGACTAGGGTTTATCGGCATCAAAACTTAGAGGCTCGAAAAAAATCAAGTTTAAATGGTTTGTCTTTATGGAATTTCAGTACTACATTTTTTATTGTTTCTAAGGCAGTATTTGTAATAGATTTTATAAGTAGTTTTTAACTACTTATGCTTAGAATTGGTTAACGTTATTTTTAAGCAAAAGCAATTAAAGTTTGTAATATTATAAAAAAACAGTTTAATTTTAAAAAATTCAATTTTTTTGTTTTTTTTGTTTAGACTTTTAAAAGCACCCCTAACCAGCTTATGAGTTTCTTATTCTCACTTATTTTATGCTAAAAAAAAAGCAGAAACTTACATTACAAACATTAAAAAAAATTATTTTGTCGTGACAAAGCCCAAAAATAGCTTATTTAAGCTGTTTCAAACACTACCTAAATCATAAAATCTCAAATAATACAATTTTATGACTATTACTAATAATCATTTAATTTGATCAAGATTTTGCTCTTTCATATAATAGTATATATTATTTGCAGGGTGAAGGTTTTGTAACCAAACGTATAACCGGAGCTCTAGCAAGGACTAGGGATTATTTCCGCAGTGGGTGAGTGAACTTTCTATTTTCCCTCAAATTTTATATATTTATAATATCATCAAATACACGTGGCAGGATCTGTAACTCGGACGTGGACAACATGACGGGTAAGTCCGCGTCCGGTTTGATACTCCTTTGCTTCTCCAACGACGGATCGCAAGAGTCGAGCGAAGACGCCGAGTACGCCGCGAGTCTAATAAACGCGGCCGCGCTGATCTTCGCCCAACCCCTAACCAGACCCGTCGCCGCTCTCAGCATACTCCCCCTTGTCCGAGTCGACATTTTGCAAGCCACAAAATTGGGTCAATTAAATACGTGAGTAGTTCTGTTGAAATCGTGCAAAATTTTAAATTTTTTATTTCTTTTATTTCGGCCATTTTATGCTAATTTACAAATTTGCCCCTAAATGTTAATTCTAAGGCTACCCGTCTAAATCTATGTTATTAAATCCGACCCGGCCCGGCCGGTTGATCCGGTTCAACCGTGACCCTGTGAAAAATCCAGGCCGGGCCAATAAAAAATCAGTTTTGGCCTTTGACCCAGTACAACCCGGCAGAACCGGCCGGTTGATTCGGTAACCGGTAACCGATTGACCCGGTTGACCCGGTAATATTAATTAAAAAAAATTAAATTTAAATTCTAAATCTCTAATGTCCTAATTCTATTTATGAAGTTTGAACATGGAAAATACTAGGTTAATTTTTGACTTCAAATTATATTAATATTAGGTTTTTATATTTTTAAGTTATTTATTTAATTTATTTGTATTATTAAAAGATATTTAATATTTATTATGTTACACCGGGTTGATCCACCAATTCGACCGGTTGAACCACTAAAATTAATTTTTCCGGGTCAATGACCGGGCCGAATTTAATAACATAGGTCTAAATCATGCATAATTTTAAATTTTTTATGTAATTTTTGGAAAATACATTATTTGACCCCTTTTTATGCTTATATTGCAAAATTTACCATTTAAAAATTCTTAATTTTGAATCCGTCAACATATACATTACAAATTACTGAATTAGTTAACAATAATTTGTTTGAAAATCTGAGCTTGATTCTAATGGCATGTGGAACAGCACCAAGATCAGTATCTTGCCAAGTGAAACGGCATTTAAAAGGTCACCGGCGCCGGTGGTGGCGGACTATTCGTCGAGAGGGCCGAGTTCAATCTCGCCGGAGTTTCTCAAGGTTGGACTAATGCATGATTATAACTATATTTAGTATACTTTGTTTGATATGTATTGATGATTTAGTGGTGCAGCCGGATATTAGTGCACCGGGAGTGAACATACTGGCGGCATGGTCCGCGAAGTCTCCTCCGGTGAGCTGGTTTCCGGCCGACAATCGATCGGTTCAATGGAATTTCGACTCCGGAACGTCCATGGCTTGCCCTCACGTCGCCGGAGTCGTCGCGCTTCTCAAGTCGGCATATCCGCATTGGTCTCCAGCGGCACTTAGATCTGCTCTCGTAACAACGGGTAATATGACTTAGCGAAAATGCATAAAATTATCTTAGTTTGTTTTTAAAATAAAAATAAATAAAAAATTCATACTTAAAAACTGTTGCATGAAAATTCATTGAGTCAATGCATCTCAAATGCTATAAGCTTGGATTAACAAGATTATTTAATTCTTGTTTCATGTAGTATAAAATACCTAAAATATCCTTAAAACGTTCGAAAATATAAATCACAAAGTTAATGTTCTATATTTATTCCGTCCCAATTATAATGTCCACTTTGCTTTTTGCCCGGTTTTTAAAGAGGGTTGTCAGGTTGCTAAAAAAAAAAATTGAACATTATAATTAAGACGGAGGGAGTATTTTTTTGTTGATTTGGGATTTAGATATCGAAATAAAGGATAAGACGTAATTTCATCGACAAATTAACAGAGTTTGGAAGTGTTAAATGATTCTAGTTAAATTTAAGGGGAGAGATTGTCTTGTAACATTTTTTAAGATTACATAATATTTTCTTTTTTAAATAAAAAAGACAAGTTAATTTTATGCATTTTTACCTAAACACGCGATTTTGTAAGCTTTTTTTCCTACTCTGAATTAGCAACCATCTTTGGGGTTTTGACCAGCTTACAACACGGACATATTTGGCGATGCCATAACACTGGAAGCCTCACAAAAGGCTGCCGACCCGTTCGACATTGGATCGGGACACATAAACCCCCCTCAAAGCCTTCGATCCCGGACTCATCTACGACACGACACCTCAAGACTACGTCAAATTCCTTTGCAACCTCGGCTATTCCGAAGAGCAAATTCAATCCGTGCTCATCTGCCCGCTAACCACCCGCGCACACTGCCCAGACAAACCCGAGCCCAACTACAACATAAACTACCCGTCCATCTCGCTGCCCGACCTCAGCCGCGCCACCACCGTGAAACGGACGGTACGAAATGTCGGGAGTTTTAAGACGGCGGTGTACTATGTTAGTGTTGTGAAACCCCATGGCGTTGAGGTGGTGGTTTGGCCTAAAATGTTGGTGTTTTCGCCGTTTAAGGAGGAAGTAACGTATTACGTAACGGTGAGTCCGATCAAAGTGTCTCGTGGACGATACGTTTTCGGGTCGATTACGTGGTCCGATGGGTGGCATCATGTTAGGAGCCCTCTCGTTGTGCAGGTTAATACTTCTGCAGTGGAGAGTGTTCTTGATGTGTGAGATTATGCATGGTGTTGTGGTGCGGAATGGAACGGAATCGTGACAATCAAGAACACGAAAATATGCTGAAATGTATCGTGTTTGAAATAAATCTCGATTTTTAATGAGTAATATAAAAAGAATTAATGAGCATTATATAGATTATAGTCCCTACGAATGTTAAAATCCAAAACAAGATTGTACAAACATAGAACACACGACATGAATATGGCATGTCGATAGAACTAAATATAAAAATAAAAACAAATTCAAAAGACGTAAAAATAGAGATGAATCTCAATATTACACGGAAAATAAGGCATTTCTACTATTAGTCAACTAGTAGAAATGAAATGTATATTTAGCCTATAACTAAATAAAAACACAAATATAGTCATTTTGTTCTCATCCAATGATTGGATGTGTCTATTGCATAAATTTTTACTATCAACAATTTCGTCTCGTTTGTAACGCATAGGGGCGATGGGGGGCCGATGGATGAAGGGCCGAAGGGGGATGTCCATCGACCAAGCAAATTCATCGACCGAGCCACCGAGCTCCGAGAGACAATTATCGTGTCAAGGGCTGAAGGTGGGTCGATTTTCATCGGCCCTCAACATATTAAAAAAAAAGTTAGTAAAGGCAGGGCCATCGGCCCTCAACTTTAAAAAAAAAGTTAGTGATTGAGGGCCATCGGCCCTTAACATTTGAAAAAATAAAAATAAAATTGTTGAGAGCCGATTCATCATTTGGCCCTCAACACAAATATTTATTGATTTTTTTATAAAACATGTTGAGGGCCTATGAGAATCGATCTTTCATCGCCCCGACACTCGCACTCACAAGTAGGACAAAATGAGTAGATATATGTTTTTATTTAGTAAAAGGCTACATTTATTTTTCGATTTATTCTTTTGGCTAACAATGAATATTAACACAAATAATAAATTATATATTTATAAGATATATATACAGCTCAACAACAATTAATTTAAAAAATATAAAATAAATTAGCAGCTTCTCGAAGACGACAAAAAGTTGTGTTACGTGAGAATATCCGACATGATACATTGAAATTTTCAAAATTTCTCAAAATGACTCACCTCATAAGTCTTAATCAATACAAACTCTTATCTATTTTTCTTCGAAAGTAGGTTAATTTGATATTATTTTCACGCATGAGAGAGAGATGCAATTGGGAAATTAGAGGGGAGATTAAGAGGAATATTTATACAATTGAGTTAACCATCATCTGCTGCAAGAAACAAAATCGGAGCTGGAGCTTTCAAATATGCCACAGCAACCTTGCTATAATGTAATTCTTCTCTACCTACCTAAACCCTAATCATCCTATTCCTATCAACCCTTTTTCCTCTACTGCCTCATTTACAATCAAACCTAAAATCATGTACACTTTTTCACCCCATCGGGTAAACCCTAATCGATGAATCAAAAGAGAAGCTGCTCGATAACTCACCGCCGATAGCATCAGCCACGGCCGTCCTCTCCGGCCACCTGTATCGGAGCAAGTGTAGACATGCTAAGTAAATTTTCCAGTTTCGAGAGGGATTAGGGTTTGCGGAAATTACCATGGCGATCCTCCTTCGACTACATTTTGTGCTGGATGGGACAAGAACCATGGGCGAATACGAATCATCAATTGCTTCCGAGACCAGCTCCCACGCTATAAAGCTTCGAGAGTTATCGATGATTTGGTGAACACGGAGAGAACGAAGGGCGCCTCTTCTCCGGGGTGGAGCGTGGTTGGGACTATCGTGTATCCCTTGGGGTCGGGATCCAGGACCATTTCGCACGATATTTCCCGAGAATTAACGTAGTCCGTTCCGCCAACCGATTCGTGCATGTAGATGTTGTAGGCGGCGCGACGGCCACGGGTCTTGAGAATCCTCATCCCGATGTAGAACATCATCAAGTCGTGGCTCGATTGATAGTTCCGGAAACCGGCTGTCGTTCTCGAGAAGCTCACGCCCTAGAGAAACATGAGAATCGTTTAAGAATCGACCGATATATAGGAGCAGAGTTTACTCAGATCACAACACGCACAAGTATGTATAATTTGTTTGTACCTGGGTTAGAGTGATGAAGACATGAATAGGTAGCGATGCATCGGTTCCGGTGGCTCTCAATCGGAACTGCGGGTTTTGATGCCACGTTTCGTAGTCTTGGCAGCCGCCGGCGCTATAACCACGCCACTGGCTGTGGACGGAGGAGCGCATTTCCGGTGGGTAGACACGACAGACGTAAATCGACCTGAAGTGTATTTGGAAATCTTGCCACGACATCCAAAATATACCGTCTTTCGCCTGTCCCGACGTGCACGAGTTAGAAACTCAACATTAAACCTATTAAGCTTTTGTGGAATGAAATCGAGTATACCTGTGGAGTATGCTTGAGCTTGTGCTTCATCCTATCCGTCCATTCGGGCGAGGAATCGGACCAAGGGCCGTTCCACTCGACCTCGTTCGCCCAAGGGTTTCGTATCTGGACAAGCTTATGGCCGTCCACTTCACGTACCTGAGCAATTACGAATATGAAAGCTATCAACAAATCTCGAGTTCCACGAATTACAAAGTGATAGCAAATGCAATAACGGAAACCGAAAAAAAACCGTAGAACGGAACATAAAGTGGGAGCGGAGCTCGATTTTTCCAATCCTAATACTACTAAATTACTTTCTTCTACAATAAACTCTCAAGCTATAAAGAAGTGAGATAGCATTATATATTACAGCAAATTCTAAATACCTGTAGTATGGAGTAGGCATGCCCCTGCACGATTCCGGAAGACGAAACGTGCACGTCTGAACCTGAAGGACTACCGGCACCGAGCAAAAAACCCTCGAGTTTGAAACGCAAGAGCTGAGACCAGAGTCTTCCACTTGCAAGATCAATCTGAGATTGAGCACTTCTCATGTCGATCTCCTCACCGGCACCTCCGGTAAGGTCCACGAGAGCATCTTGGACGAGTCCACCTTCCAATGCTTCGTACGATCCGTGAAGCTTAGCATATGCTTTTTCTAGTATGGAGACCCATAACTCGTTCCCCTTCCTGCTCGTCGCGAATGCAGGTTTGCCGGGCGATTCGCATGGGATCCAATCATCAACGACAACGGGAACCCACTCGCCCTAACATCAAGAAAGTAAGATTTTGAGCAGCGGAAAGGCTAACGGAGTTTAATCCAGTCCGACTTATAAATGTACACGAAAAAGGAAAAGTGAACGTACCTGTATGCAGAAACGAACGGTATAAATTCCCTCATCGTTGTAGTCTGAAGTAATGATGACTTCTGATATTCGTGAGACTTCAGTCAGGACAGCAACCGCGCTCAAAAACCAACAATCACCCAACCGACCCTATTCATGTACGAGTGATTAGAACATAATACGGAGCAAGGAGCTTTCGTGTACGAATGATACTTCATAACCCCAAACATACTACGTAAGTACATATAAGAAAGATCGGCAGAACCTGACAAACATCGGAAGGATTTGCTGTTCCGGAAAATAAGCACGGAGCAGAAGCTAAATGCTTCTCTCTGACAATTTCTTTCGGTCTCATCCATTCGGAAACGACCTATAACACCACAAGTATGAGTTGGGTCAAATACATCATACGAGCTTCAGCAAAAAAATTCCAAGGATAAGGGGAAAGAGTTATAACCTGCAACTTGGATGGAGGGTTATCCGTATCAACAAATAATGAGCGATTGCTTGGAGGGAACTCTTGATCAGTAAATTGGAATTCTCCTCGTGCCAAGAGGGCTTCTTTAACAGCCAATTCGACTGAGTGCATTCGTTGATTGATTTCGTCTTGAGTCTCCATCCTCGGTTTCCTCAACCTTCGGGTGAACGAATCCACATCTACAATAACCCCCTCCCTATCTGATCGCCTCTTCCTACCACTTGAATACTGTCCGTCCCAATCTACTTCGTCTCTGTCGTATAGATCGACCTCAGCAAGATCGCTCTCCCAGTCCTCAACCTATGCAAATCGAACACGGGTTTTACTCAACAGAAAAAGGAGGATAATTTCAAGAAAAGAAGCAAATTCGAGCACGAACCCTTGGAGGAGAATCTGCCCACTGCCAGTTGTCATCGGGATGATTGATCGAGTTGTAATCACAGGAACCAACAGCGGCTGGAAGGGCAGCAATCTCGTCTTCGTTCAAGCACCTCCCCCAGAGGAAAGTATCCATTACATGCATCTTGGATTCGGAGCCTTCACTGTCGGACCTCCCGAATGCATCCATATCGGTCGGTGGTCTAACACCGATCCAAACATCGGTTCCTTGTTCCCATATACCATTTCCAATGTTAAGTGGGAGTCCAGTCTGATAGTCATCATACCCACCGTCGATAAAGCAAGTAGCTTCACCCAAATCGGCATCTATAGTCATCGTAACCATATGCCACCTAAAACACAAGATTTGAGTAATCAAAAAACAGAGATAGACTATGATATAAGTAAAGTACAATAAATTAAGGGGCACAGAAAATGCAAAATTCTGATCGTAGAAATGAAAAAAAAGAACACTAACCTTCCGTCTGCGATACTGGAAGAACTAATACTCCACTCTTTTGCAACAGTAGTCTGTCTATCGCCTTTTGTAATTAATCGGAGGCCAACTTGTCCAGCCTCAATACCTTGTTCGGAACCCGCCACTAAAATTTCCCAACAAACTCTCCGTTGGAATTCAGTGCCCAAGAGACAGACCGGCCCAGAATCAGGTTGGATCATCACTGCTGTGGAGAAGCTGACTCTTTGGGTCTGACATAAACTCATATCGATCTGACCGCAGTGCCTGCCACTTGTTGTGGGTTCGTCGTCAAGAACACAAACAGCGCCACTGAGTCCGGTCTTTATAAAATAATTTAAAAAAAACGATCACGATGGCATACTAGAAGAAATAGAACTCTAAAGAAAGAATAAGACATGTGAAGTTATTGAAGTTTCGAAATTGCCACCTGCTGTGCACGTTGAGATAGCTGAGTTGCGCGTATTCTATGAGCAATGCTTGCCACTCTTTCACGTGCAAATGAATCATCGAGTACTGAATCACCTCCCACGGCACGAACAGCAGCTGCCATGGCTGCTGCCTCCCTACTACCAGCATTAGGAATGGACGATATGAGGGAAGCCTCAATCTCCTTCCATTTGCGTTCTTCCTTCTCCAGAAGAGCTTTCCTCCTTTCTTTCCCCCTTCCTTCCTCTTCGCGTCTCTGCATCAGAGCTTCCTCTTCCATCTCCTTCTCTCTTATATAACTAAAATCACATAAAATAATTACACAAATAAGTAAAATAAAGATGAAAAGGTTCAAAATTTGTCTCGAGAAATTTCCAACCTCTCCTGTATAATTTCGAATTGTCTACGATCCTCCGGCATCCACTTCTTAATTTTTCTTGCACTAAGATCCGCAAAACCAATGCTATCGAGGAAGAGTCTTAGGCGAACTTCATCCTAATTGAAAACAAAAATAGTACAGAAAATAATTAGGATTTGAAAAACAAAATAAACAATCCACGCCAACAAAATTAGTCCATATTTACCTGCACCCTTTCGGCCTTGGCAGTCAAACCAAGCAAAAGAAGTAAATATCCACCGAACTTATCCCACATGTAAACCCATTCAGTATCGATAGCTTCTTCAAGAGCAAGGATTCTGGCATGAGCACACATTTCTCTCCGATGACCGACATCACTGGTATCGTTCTGTAACATCCTCCAACATCTCAACCGAGAGCAGAATGATCCTGCAGTCATCTCTTCGTTTCTCAGACGATCTCTTAACTTCATAACGTCGGCTCTGGGAAGGACAAAGTTCCCAGCCCTATCCCTTGCACTGGTAGGATCTCCGACTAAGAGCGCAGCTGAGCTGGCAGACCTCTGAGGAGCGGAGTACGTTCCGGATAAAGCATTTCTTGTCTGCATAGAGTAGGAAATAGTTTCACATCTATTAAAGAACGCATTATTAATCGGACAATCGAAAATCCCGTCTTCTGGGTTGAACTAACGAAGTGCTAAGATGAATGAAGATGGAGACATAAGAGTAAGGTTTTTCAAGTGAATTCACCTTTGTTGCCGATCTAGCAATTGCCTGTATTACAGTCTCCTTGCCTAGGAAGTGAACAGCATCTTCCATCATCTAAGATAAAGACAAAAAAAATTAGTGTGGTAAAAAATTATAATAAATAAATAATGTTATAGATCAAATGAAAGAGTGTAAGCTCGATATAAATCGCAAAACCTCTAGAGTTAAGCATGAACGCGAGACGGCAAATCCAAACGACACAACAAGTGTAATAGCTGATACAGCAGCACCAGCAAAAGGACGATAAATCTTCAAACTGGCGACAACACCCCAGCCTTCAATGGCCAACGCAATCCCATAAAGCATAAGAAATGCAGCACTGGATTGAAAAGACATTGATCATTAACTACCTAGCAGAGTCAGATGGAATGCCCTCCATAGAATTGAAGAAATAAATAAATCTGATATACCGAAAGAACTTGACAAACCTGACATTTTTGCCACAATCTGCATGAGCATCATAAACATATACAGGCAATACCCTTTGGGGAATAAACCACAATAGGAGGAGAAAGAAGCACCTGCAAGTCAATCGACAACGTAAATCAAGATAAAACATAAGGAAAAAATGAAAAGCTTTCGTAAAATAATTAGATTCAACTTACAGTTAGCGCCCTCCCAGCCAACAAGAAAAGAAATGAGAAGTAACCAACAGATGCACCAACAAAAGCTTTATCTGTATATAAAATAAAAATAAAAATAAAATAAAATAAATAAATAAAAAGTCTTTAGTATGTCATATACGTTTCATTATACCCATTGACACAAAAGGGAAATTATTTGTTAAATATATGAAACTGGTTAGTTAAAGCTTTATATAGGCTTGGGGTAAACAATGATGAAATGCTTTTACCTTGGAACCAACCAACAAAGAATGCTGCCAAAGCCAACAGAAATGCAAGGAAACAAACAAATAACATCTGAAATCGCGTCAAGTAAAAATTATTTGAAGCCCAGTAGTGAATCACGCCAATAGCCAGGACCAAAAGAAGAACAACTAGAAGGAATGCTGCCCCTATCTGTAAAAGTACATAAAATCATATTAGAAGAAGTAAAGTGATATGTAATGAAACATAATGGCTCCGCTAGTGTCTACTCACCGTCCACGGTTCAATTGTAACAATGACTGCTGAAATTGCACCAAGCAACAGAACCAAGCCGATAATCATAAATATATAAGCACCTTGAGATAGCTTCCAGTTGTCATCTTTCCTGCGATCATACATCACAATATTAACCTAACTGTTAACAATAACCATAATCGTAAAGTGAAACTTCTTCAATGACACGCATATGAGATCACCAACCATTTGAGCAGGCCAGAGGACAGTGATAATATAGCAGGAATGCAAATCAATGGAAGCAAAGCGGCAAGAAAGTCGGCCGTTGTTGGAATCTGGTCGATCCTCAAATTTACAATCTTTAAATATGATGCCCCACAAAATGACACAAGGACAGCTGTAAAGACAGAGAATCAGTCCTTAGCAATGGAAAGCAATACAAAGCCAAAGAAACGGACCAAGTAACTAAAGAAGATTTACCTGCGAACAGCCCAATACATACAGCGGACGAGAGAGAAAACCGATAAGTTGCAAACCACGATACTATTGGCAGCACTCCGGTAACTATCAATGCAATTGCAGAGGCCACAGCCCAGCCAATATATAAGGATGATGCATAGGGAGATGAAACACTTTTGGGATCCCCAGTCCAGCTCTTGTAGCGCAAGTCATCCAAAGGCTTTGCAGATATGATCCCACCAAGAGCTAACAGAGATCCAGTAAATAAGGCCATGCAGATAAAAAGAACAACACCCTGGCAGCAAATAGTAATAGCTTCAGAACATACAAGCAAAACAGAGTTCAGGGATAATTGAGAAATTCTATTATTTGACATAGATTACACAAGGTCCAGAAAGTTTTATAGGGTTATAGTACATTATATTAAACAACCAAACCCCGTGGAAGTTTTTGATAGAAGCAACAGATACACAAAATGCGCAACAAAGAGACAGTATGAGTTTAAACTTCAAGATAAACAGTATCCGTAGTGGACACCATGTTTCTATGCAATTAGGATGAGATGTATGAATATATTCCGCAACTCCCTGGTGTTATACGAGAGTAGAAGCTGCAGCCCCGGAGGAGTAAATATTTAATATTCTAATAAATTCTTTGTAGATGACCAGTGAATCTGAAAACTAAGATTACAAAAATACACAACTTCAGCTCCGGGAAATTAACTAGTGGTGTATTCTTCTAGCCTCCGCTTTGACACTTACGGCTACCGGTGAAGGCAACCCCACATTTTTTAAGATGGCCACTAATCAATAGAAAGAAATACGCAAATAAGGAAAATGTCGTACCTCCTTCCTCCTTGTAAAAGCCTGATTTCCAGTATGGGCTGCATCAGTACCACCTGGAATCCAGAACTTGTAACCATTCTGAATCCATATTGGTACACCAACTGATAGGCATGCCACCATCAGAGGAACTGTTAAAGACAACCCCAGCAGAACAGACGACTTGCTGCATAAATATATGCAATCATAAGTTTATGTCAATAACCATATACAGAATGGTGAATGAAAATGTAGGGTAAGATGCTAAACATGATCAAAGGAATTGTACCTCAAAAAGGAGAGCAATAATCCTACACACGTGCTCACCAACCAAGCGACAAACCCATACTGATATACAAGAAAGAAAATATATTAGTAAAATCAACGGTGCAGAAAGGTCAAGAGAAGGTGAATAAATTATTAACAGAAAACTAGGAGTAAGAGAGAAAAGTTCATAAGAAGTAAGAATAAGCTCTATACTTCAGATAAATACAATATACTTGTATACCCTTAGGGATATATTTGAATTTAACCTACAAGCATAACCACAAGTTTCGTGGACAAATTATTCAATTGATCTATAAGAGACATAACATTAAGGATGAAAGGATGGCTGCTTGCAATATGATACTCTGCCAGACCATACTCATAGTCAATAGGGGATACAGTTCAAATACAGAAAAACAGAACAGGAAGTGACAGAAAAGCTGATACGAAACGGACAAACGGGGACCAACCATGGGTCGTGTATCAACGGAGGAACCAACCGAAGGCGACAAAGAAGTAAACAGAAGGGAAGCAGGGGAAGACGGCATGGGGGCTGACTTGTATTTTTGCTATGTGGCCTTTATATATTTTGTTATGTGGACCTGCGTGTCCTTGGGTTATTGGCTGTGTGTGAGCCTTGACTTTAGTATATATAGTTTGCTGGTTTACTTTATTAGGTAGCTGATCATTTGTGTAAACTATTGCTTCGGCTAAGGAGAGTCGCCCTATTCTCGAAAAGGGGTTCCTCTCTATTCAGTCTCTTTTGGCTAATTAATATTTCAGTTGATCGTATTCCGTTTATCTATCTTCGGTGATTCCGGACGCGCCGGTAAGGTATCGGTGCACTTGGTATCAGAGCACGATTCTGTCGACATGACAAACAACACCAAAAAAATTGAAGAATTGGGGGCTTCAGTGAAGGGAGAAGAGAGGGGCCACGCCGAACAACATCAGTCGAGCTTTCATCAAGAGGAAGACTATGAGGGAGGGCGTTATGTGCGTAATCCCGAGTACAGGCAACGAACATCGGAGCACAACTCCGAGTGGGGAGACTACGAACAGAAGCAACAGCGACACCACGAACGACGCGGATTTGAACGCTCGGATTACCGACCCCGGCGGGTGGAATTAGCGAGTTTTAACGGGGTAGACCCAGATGGGTGGCTGATGTTAGTGGAGCGTGCATTCAAGGTCAATCGAACGCCGTATGAAGACAGTTTCGATACGGCGGTGCAAGCTTTGGAAGGAAGCGCATTGACATGGTTCCATTGTATGGAACGCATGAGACCGATCGATACCTGGGAGGAACTCCGAACGGGGGTCTTGTCGGAGTTCAGAACTTTGCAAGGAGGAGACTTGTATCAACAATTTTCAGCGGTGGTGCAACGCGGTTCGGTGGCGGAGTATATTGACGAATTTCGTAGCCGCGCGGCGCCCTTGGTCGAATTGAAACCTAGGGTTGCCTTAGGGAATTTTATTACTGGGCTGAGGCCCGATATTAAAGCTGAGGTCCAATACAGTGAGCCCGTGGACTTGTTGGAAGCTTTCAAACAAGCCCGAAAAGTGGAGGAAAAGGAACGGGCCCGACGAGAAATCAAATCTAATCGACCCAAGGAGGCGCCCCAAACCCAATAATTTCTATTCATCGCCCCCCTAACCCGGGGAGAGGGCTTTCCAAATAGATCCACCACGGGAAACAAGGTGGGATTCGCGACCTCCACCACCACACTCCACAAACCGACGGCCGCAGCAAGTGATAGGCAATCGACTACGCGTCCCGAACGTCGTATGACTGATGCTCAGATGGCCGATAAGAGGAGGAGGGGTTTATGCTATAAGTGCGACGACCGATGGCATTTTGGCCATAAGTGTCGGGTCGATTGCAACGTCATTCTGATCGACGATGGAGAAGACGAGTTCCAAAGGAGTGAGAACGAACATGAGGGCCGAGATATCTCCGCTGACGCGGCGGCACTGGACGTGGAGGCGGAAGTGTCCCTAAACTCCGTATCCGGAGTGGTTTCGCCGAAGACAATGAAGGTGGGCGGAGAGGTTTTGGGCAGAGCGGTGACTGTTTTAATTGATTGTGGGGCCTCTCACAACTTCATCTCAACGACTTTGGTGCACGAATTGGGAATTCCCAAGACGGGGAGGGCTATTTACAAGGTGCGTATGGGGAACGGAGTTTCGGAAATGAGCCAGGGGCGATGTGAGGGGGTCGAGCTTCGTCTGGGAGAGGTGGATGTGAATGAAGAGTTTATTCCGCTTCAATTAAGGGGGGCAGATTTGATATTGGGCATGGTTTGGTTGGAAGGGTTAGGAGATTCTCATCATTATTGGAAGGAGAAAGTCATGGAATTTATCGTGGAGGGACAGCGAGTTCGTTTAAGGGGACAGAGGGCGATGTAGCCATCTTTCGGCAGTTTACAAAATTTGGAGGGGGTAACGGTTGAGGGGTCGTCTAGTACCGACGGAGTGGAGGAACTGCAAGGTGTACAACGGGTTTTACACGACTTCGCCGCAGTCTTGACAGAACCCACCGGACTGCCACCCATCCGAGGTCATGAGCACGGCATCGAACTCAAAGCAGGAAGTGAAGCAGTGAGTGTGAGACCGTACCGATACCCGCAATTCCAGAAGGGGGAGATCGAGAGAATGATAGGAGATATGTTGCAGACCGGGATCATCCGGGAAAGTCAAAGCCCATTCTCGAGCCCGGCTATCCTTGTGAAGAAAAAAGATGACTCGTGGCGTTTTTGCGTGGATTACCGAGTGTTAAATCAGAGCCACCGTTCCAAATAAATTCCCGATACCGGCATCGACGAGTTGTTGGATGAGTTACATGGCGCGATATTTTTTTCGAAGCCGGATCTCAAGTCCGGGTATCATCGATCGGGATGCGGCCGGGAGGATATACACAAGACGGCATTCAGGACACACGACGGCCACTATGAATTCATGGTCATGCCCTTCGGATTGATGAACGCACCGGCCACGTTCCAGAGTCTTATGAACGACATTTTTCGCCCTTTTCTGCGGAGGTTCATACTCGTGTTCTTCGATGACATCCTCATATATAGCAAGACGGAAAAGGATCATGAGGCGCATTTGAGGGTGGCGATGGCGACCCTTGAACGGCACCGACTATTTCTCAATCGGGACAAATGTGAGTTTGGGCGAAAGAGCTTATCGTATTTGGGCCATTCCATCTCAGGTCAGGGAGTGGCAGCCGAGGAAGATAAAATTCGGGCCATGTTGGAGTGGGCCTCCCCGAGAACAATTAAAGAACTCTGCGGTTTTCTGGGCCTTACCGGCTATTATCGGAAATTCGTCAAGGGGTATGCACAAATCGCGGGTCCGCTCACCGCCCAATTAAGAAAAGGCCGTTTCGCATGGGGAGCAGAGGCCGAAGAAGCCTTCAGAACGCTGAAGACAGCGATGGTATCGGTCCCGGTTTTGGCGATGCCCGACTTTGAGAAACCGTTTATCGTCGAAACGGATGCTTCGGGATATGGGCTGGGCGCGGTACTTATGCAGGAACAGAGGCCGATCGCTTACTTTAGCACGGCTTTGAGTGCGCGAGAGCGGCTCAAATCGATTTACGAAAAGGAATTGATGGCGATCGTTAAGGCCGTGTTAAAATGGAATCACTATCTTATGGGCCGACACTTCGTAGTTCGCACGGACCCAATTAAGCTTGAAGTTCCTTCGCAAACGGCGTGTGGTAGGAGCCGAATATCGGCGTTGGATTACGAAGTTGATGGGATTTGATTTCGAGATTCAATATCGGCCCCGGCAAGCAATAAAGTGGCGGATGCCTTATCCCGCAAGAATTGGGATTTGGAATGCACGCGGCGGAAGCTAGTTCATGGGAATTTTGGCCCGATTTAAAGGAAGAGATTCGCGACACGCACTTTTCTATCCGAGGTGCGAAAAGACTTCGCGAGTAATCCGGAAGGTCACTGGGGTTTTACATGTATTCAAGGGCTGCTTTACTACCAAGGACGGTTGGTGCTGCCCAAAGACTCGCCGATGATTCCCAAGGTTTTGGCCATGTATCATGATTCGCCTATTGTAGGGCACGAAAGAGTCACGAAGACCTACCGGCGGGCAGCCGCGGAAATCTTTTGGCAAGGAATGCATCAACGCATTCAAGAGTACGTTAGACAGTGCGATGTGTGTCAACGACACAAGGGAATCACCATGGCTCCTGCCGGGCTACTGCAGCCCCTGCCTATTCCGCGGCAAGTGTGGGACGACGTTACGCTGGACTTCATCGAGGGGTTGCCGCGATCGGACGGCTGGGACACCATTCTGGTGGTAGTCGATCGCCTGAGTAAGTTCGCGCATTTCATTCCCCTAAAACATCCGTTTTCGGCAGCTAGCGTGGCCGAGGTGTTCATAAAGGAAATCGTTCGTTTGCACGGCCGCCACTAACAATGGTGAGCGATCGAGCAAAATTGTTTGAGAGTCGGGTTTTGGGCGGAGATCTTCCGTGCATGGGGTTAAACTAAAGAAAAGCACGGCATACCACCCGCAGACTGATGGACAAACCGAGGTAGTAAATCGCTGCCTACTTGCGTTGCTTTTGTTCGGAAAAGCCAAGAACGTGGTCGCGTTGGCTCGCGTGGGGGGAATTCTGGTACAACACATCCTTTCACTCTTCACTTCAGGCCACACCGTTTAAGGCCTTGTACGGGCGTGATCCGCCCCCTTTGTTGCGCTTACGGGGACAAAGACACTGGCCGTGGGAGCCTTGGACGACCTATTGGAAGATCGTGACGCCATTTTGGATGATCTGAGAATGCACTTGATTAGGGCCCAGCAACGTATGCAGGATCAGGCCAACAAGAAGCGACGGGATGTTGAGTACGAACCCGGGGTTTGGGTTTTTTTGAAACTGCGGCCCTACCGACAGAAAAGTTTGGCTTCCCGGAAGTATGAGAAATTGGTGGCCCGATACTATGGGCCGTATCAGATAGTGAGTCGAATAGGCAAGGTGGCCTATCGTCTCGACCTGCCGGAGTCCAGCGCAGTGCACCCCGTCTTTCACATTTCTCAACTGCGGAAGGTGGAAGGATCGGTCCCAACCACTATCCCACTTCCTGCCCAGCTAAATCGGTCGTTGGAATTAATGGTGCAGCTGGAGTCCGTCTTGAGTATTCGACCGAAAGCAGGTAGCTCGACGAATCAACTGGAAATTCTGGTGCAATGGGTGGGCACGGACGAAGCCGAGGCGACATGGGAGGCATACGACAAAATGCAAACATGCTTCCCTAATTTCCACCTTGAGGACAAGGTGAAAGGTTTGGGGGGCGGTATTGATACGAAACGGACAAACGGGGACCAACCATGGGTCGTGTATCAACGGAGGAACCAACCGAAGGCGACAAAGAAGTAAACAGAAGGGAAGCAAGGGAAGACGGCATGGGGGCTGACTTGTATTTTTGCTATGTGGCCTTTATATATTTTGTTATGTGGACCTGCGTGTCCTTGGGTTATTGGCTGTGTGTGAGCCTTGACTTTAGTATATATAGTTTGCTGGTTTACTTTATTAGGTAGCTGATCATTTGTGTAAACTATTGCTTCGGCTAAGGAGAGTCGCCCTATTCTCGAAAAGGGGTTCCTCTCTATTCAGTCTCTTTTGGCTAATTAATATTTCAGTTGATCGTATTCCGTTTATCTATCTTCGGTGATTCCGGACGCGCCGGTAAGGTATCGGTGCAAAAGCCATCAAAGTCTAAAACATAGAACAAATGAAAAAAAAATATACATTAAATTAAAAGCTTCCAGGGTAAATGACAGAACTACCTTTCTAGGTTTTGATGTCATAGACAATTCTTCAGATTGAAGCGACCTCAGGAATGCCATGATTGACCAGACAACAGGAGACAATAGCAGTACAGCTATACCAAACTCAAACTGCAGAAAAACTTGTGGTAAGAATCACATGATAGTGAACTGCTAAACTATTATAACAAACATGCTAAAGTTTGCAATAAATTATAAATGGTGGGTTTACCTGTTGGTGCGTCGAGTTGATTAGATTGATTGTGTTTGGTCGGAAAATGGCAACAGTAGTGGTTTCTATACTGAAGACAAAACTGAAGAGAAGCCAGGACCGCTCTGGTGTGCCTGCTATATAGTGCAAGAATAATCTACATAGCTGTAGCCATTTCTCCAAACCATGCAATCTGAGCTCTTCTCGAGAATGAAATTTGATTAGGCAGGATATTGTCAACGCTGTTTGAATCCATCATAGCCATGTTAGTATTGTCACGGTGATCCCTATCCGCATCCAAGCTACTTCTTTGCAGTAACGCAAGGATCATGGGATCCAATCCATTTTCCTTAAGCATCACTGCAAAATTAGGATCAAGACCTTTATCGTGCAGTAAATTTGTAAGTTCAAGCTCTCCCTTTCCTGCTCTTTTTTCAAGAGAGATGTAATCCTTGGGTCGTTCAACTTTTCCTGGAAAACAAGTGCCAAATTCAAGTCAAGCACCTGACTCACAGAATTAGATGCACTCGAGTCGCAACCCTGGCTTTCCATGCCACTACTAGAACAAGCTACCAAAGAGCCGTTGTGGTCAAGACTTTTGTCAACATACGATGGGCCAACTTCAGTTTCTTGAACGACTGAACGACAAGAAGTACTGCGTATTGCAAAACTAGGTCTTCCACTTTCAATTCCCTTCTCACTATGGATACCTTCAACATGATTCCAGCTAGTAATATCGCCAGTGGAGGGTACTGTACCGTTACCAAGGTGGCCTGCATCAGCACTACTACTACGTTTTACACTTGAACCACAGCCTTCAGATGAGCTGGAGGAACAGTTCTGTTCTTTCTTGCGGAATCCTTCTCGGAGGCGAATAACTGTACTCTCCAAGGCCTCCCTTCTAGCGGCAGATGGGTTAGTAATGCACAAATGACGAGAAACAGCAGCTCCAAGAAGCACAGAGGCCACAACGGCATAACTGATACAGTGTCCTAGATACCTGCAACGAAAAATGTATCAGAAGTCTTGCAGAAACCAGATCAAATAAAAGTATATCTAGCAGTGTAGAAACTCTTCCACAGTGGATGTAACAAACCAGTAATGGACTCCAAAACATATGAGGAAGACCCGGGAAGCTCCGGCAACAAAAAGTGCAGCAACGCGACTCTTTAGAAGCTTAAATCCATACAGGCATGTCCCCACATTCCAATCTAGCAGGAGCACAAAACTTCAGATTTCAGTAACCATAGATTTTAGCATGCAGGATTTGAAGTTTTATATATATAGCTAATATACCAAGAATAATAACAGCCGCAGATGTAATTGCTCCAAGCCAGTGAGATTCCTTGGCTGTCAAACCATATAAGATGGAATATACAAGCAGAACCACAACAGAACCAAAATAGAGAAGCCCAAGGTGTAAAGCCCTGCAAGGATTAAAGGAAAGCATAAATTGAAAAGGTCAAGTTTATACATTATAGAACGAGCTCAAGCAAGAATAAGGAAAGCAATGAGATTAGAGCAAGCAATCAAAAAGGAAGAATTGCCTTCTTGACTGGCGAGGGTACAATTCATTGGGATCTGGTGGTTCAGGTAAGCAAGCCACGGGACCCACTTCAATACAATCTGAGTAAGCAAATTTGTATGCCCTTCTCACATATTCATCTATATCTAGACCATTGCCTGCCAGAACAAAAAAGAGAAGATTATACTTTGGAACTCAACATGTTGTATCTGAGGTCCACATGAATCAGATTACGGCTTACCATTGAAAACCATCCGACAAATGAAAAGCATGTTGATTGCTAGGGCTATTGCCGATACACCAAAAAAGAAACCAGAAGGTGAATACCGCTCCGATGCCTTTGCACCGGCAGTAACATATACGGCACAAAGTTCATAAGCACAAAGCAATCCCACGGCCAGAAGAAGAAGAATTGCAACAGCCCCTGCAAAAAGGTTTTAATGAGGATCATATGATTTAGCATCCAATGTGTAATGCAGAAGCAACAAACCGAATTTCAATCGATTTAGGAAATGCCTACAAATGTAAAAACTTCGCTTTCCACTTTACCGCAAGTATCTCCATACTCTGAAGTTATTATTGTATTACCATATTCAATTTACCATTCACATCGGATTTAACGATGTTGACTACATAAATGACATATGTGAACTGATTATGGAAGCAAATGACAGCTGAAGTGAAGTTATATCTACTGGCAGATGTATATCAGCTCATTTGGGAGTCAATCACGCCTTCTAATCTGACATTATCTGGACTATGTTGATATAGGAAGAAACCATAATCGTTCTTGTTTTGTTCTCTACAATCATGTATGCAATGAAAATAAAAACCAAACCTTTGATACTAATAGCGAAAAAAACCTAGCCAGACATAATCAGTTTAAGAAAAAAATAATTCAGTCAGATCCAGTTAGGTAGGAGATGCGTACTTGAGCTTTGCCATTGTGTTCTCCACCATAGCATTACAGAGTAAAATGCCAATAGAAGAGCAACTCCAGCCATTACAACAGCTAACCCAATTATATCTCGCCCCAGTATCACTATCAACCAGCATCCCCAAACAATAAGCACCACCACTGGTGAAATGACAACTATCCATGAACCCAGCGAAAGAAGACCACATAATACTCCCAGCTGAGGTCCATGCAGAAAATTTGGCCATTTTCTAGCAAATATCCAACTGAAAAGGCATTGGTGAAGAAGAATTCAGTCAAAATACAAGATTACTTCTTCAAGTTTTCAGCAATAAAAGTAGTATTTGAGAACACCATACATAATGAAAGCAAAGCAAACAAATATATTTGAAGGTTCCACAATTTTTTATCAAAAACCAATGACGTGTAATCATAGGAGACTGAACTACTCATAAAGCATAAAATACATATAGAAATTACAAAGTGCTGCCCTCCTAAATCAATTGATCAACCATGAAAATTGAGAGATAACTAAATTGATGGAGGGAAGTAAATTAATTTCAAAGGTACTTGCACACGAAGACGAGTTTGTCTATAGTGAAAATTTAAATCCTACATTCCTAAAGAGACAGATAAGATATCCCAAGAAATGGCGTTGTGATACCACGTGGAGCGGGACTAGAAAATTCTAAGGAATCCAAAAATGGAATGTAACATTAATTCAATGGAGAAAACCTAGTACGGGATAGTATTTTCGTTTTGATTTGTATTGTCTACAGACAGTATGACTCAAGGAAAGCTTTTCCCACAGACATTTGCAGGAGTAGAAACTTAGCGCAAAAAATATGGACAACATGGGTAAAAGTATGATGAATCAAAACAATCCGAAAATACGATTGTTTCAAGAAAAATAAGATGGTATAATACGAGGTCATTAAAGCACAACTGTCGCTTTTTCCACTTTAACTGCCTGCATCAAATACAGATTACAGAATACAACTGGCAGTTCACAAATCCAATATTCACCACAAATGCAATACCTTAGAAAATCGGTATAACAAATCACAGTGTCTTTCGCTATTCTGTGCCTACAATCTTTCTCTCCTATCCAATTCACATTTGACTATATTATTTCACAGTGTCAAGTATAAGCAGCTAATAGTAGCAAAAAACTTATATCTAGAATGAACTAACACAGGCTGAGATTTTATGTTCAACTTCCGTAACTTCAAGAACAAAGGCCATAAATAATGTCTTATTGAACCTATATTTCACAGGATAACTCACTTAGAGAACAAAACCCTGCATCAAAGATGCTAACTTCCTAAAGGTTCAATTGCATTTGAGTTCCAAACATTCCAGAACAGACATGAAAGAATCTAATTACGCCCGGTAACCTAATCAAATTCCAAACTATTTCAAGAGTCATAGTTCCCCCTAACACCAATTTCTCCAATTAAGCAGCTAATGTTAGCACCTACTTTCAACAATCCAAGGTTGCAAGGTTTCAAATCATTCCGAATTATCAATCACAACGGTTATCAGCACTTCCTAACCTAACACTCTATATAATCATTACCAGTACCAGATCCCTCGGATGCCTTTACAATTGGCATAAGCAAAAGCTTCAACACCATTAACAAGTTCAAAGATCCAAAAGAAAAAGGGTACTTGAAAAATAAGGCCCAATGGGGGTTAAGAGAGTCACCTATAGATGCGCCACGGCCGCCAATTTACCAACCAGAGGATAACAAAAGAAGCAGCCCCAAGAACAGAGAAAAGGGAGCCAGATATTATGCACGCCAGGATCAACTCATGCTCCTCTTCCATTTCTTCCCCCTTTTATATCAACTAAAGAATTAACCAAACCCCATCAGAAATTAAAATTAGTGTTAAAAAAATAAACTAAACCTATAATTAAAATCAAGAAAGGAAACAATTGACCAGTTCAACTTGCAAGGACGCATATCAAGTAAAAAAGGAATCTTTCAACTTCAAGAAGCCAAAAGATTAGCAAATAAATGAAACCCTTGAAGGAAACACACAAACTTCACCTATTTCAGAAGAAATTGAGGCATTTCTCTCAAGATTTCAGTTCAAGAACCTAATGTCTTTCAGAACAATGTCCGTCCCCACCATAATCAGCAGCGAGAAAGCTAGGGGTTTCGCCCTAATTCCCCAGCTTCAACACATCAAAAAGGGCAAAAGATGCATAAAAAAAAAAAAAGAAAAAGGGGGAAAAAGAAAGGCAGAAATCTGGAAATGCAAACAAGAACTTCTCTTAGAGGGTCAGAGTTAAGGTCAAAGCAGATGAATTTTAAAACCCTACAATTTTGACAAAAAGAAGTAAAATATGGGGAGGGGAGAATTGCAGGGCTTTAGGTTGTAGTTAGAGAGAGAATGAAGGAGGCAGTGGAGACGAAAGAGTAAAGTGTGCGCGTTCGGATATTAAAACAAATTATATTAAATTTTTTTTGGTCGATATAAGTCAGTGGTTGTATAAATATATAAAGTCACAGCTGGGAATTTTGTTTGAAAGCATTTTTATTCCCACGCGCCATAATGTACGTTGTTTTCACACACCAATGAGAGGGCGGAATTTTCTTGTCGTGTTGTTATGATCATGGGGGTGCGAGTATTGGATCGGAATATTATTCGGACATGAGTCCCATTTTTTGTCGTAAATTACTCACAAAATATACTTAGGGGGTGTTTATTTCATGAATATCCTACCCTACTATGGGTATCACTCGGGTTCGATACCCATATACCGTGTTTGAGACGTCGGTATTGATACTCTACTACAGTATCAAACCCATATGGAAACGATTTTTCAAACTCAAGCTGATAGGTGGCAGATGAGTTTTGATACACACATGGTATCAAAATTATATTTTATGTATTATTTTTTGAAATTGAAATTTATTTTTATAATATTATTTAAAAAATAATAATGATATAAATATAGATTTTCAATTTTATAAATAACAAGTATCATTAGTTAGAAATATTTTAGCATGAATATAAAAATATTTTTATAAAAATATATACACTTATGTTTGAAATAAATAACTTTATAAAAACATAACTTTATAATTATTAAATAAAACTTAATAATAAAATTTATTAAATAATAAACATTATTATTTAAAAATATTAAACATAATTTATCAAAATGTTTTTTAATTTAATAAAAAGTAAATACACTAATCTCATAAAAATATATAATAACATAATAATATTAAATAAATTTATTTTGTCAAATAATAAACATTATTGTATAAAAATATTTTAACATAATTTATAAAAATGTTTTTAATTTTTATTAAAATAAATATTCAATAATCATAAAAATATGTAGAAAGTATCATTACAATTATTTTTTTAAAATATTAGATTATTTTTTTGTAAATAATCAAATAAAAGATAATGTGTTTTTTATTAAAATATTCCCGTATTAAATTTCCCAAAATAAAAAAAATGACTCATGTTATTATTATTTATCACGTTAGAATATTCACAAAATTATCATAATTTTTTATGTAAAATTATTCATTCTCATAAGTTCTAAGACAACCAAACATCATATTTGGTTATCATACTCATTCACTAAAGAAATGTCAAACACCATTAAAGCGAATTACTTATACTCATACCCAATCACCCTACTCTCATACCCATTACCATTGTCATTCCCGAATTCTTACCAAACGGCCCCTTAATCTTAGATATATTTATTTACTGTCGATAAAAAATACCATAATATATATTGTAAGAATATGAGAGGAAAATAACTATCAACCACAACATATATATTTAAATCCCGATAAAGTAATAACCCTGGAACCGAAAAAAATATTCATTTAACGGGGTTATTACTTTATCGAACATTATTTTAGTGCATTGACTTATATCGGGACCGAAAAAATTATTATTTTAACGAGATTATTACTTTATCGAATATTATTTTATCGAAGTTTAACTGTAGAATGGTCTTAAAATTACATTTTGGATACTTAAAGGCCGAATTTAGAATTAAAAATTGAAAGACAAAACCACTAAAGTACTAAAGTTGGTAGTCGAAATTTGTAATTTTCAGAAATTGGAATATCAATTTTTTGAAATTAATAAAAGTTATACCCGTTCCATCAAATAGTCCAATATAATTTTTGGGTCGCTCTATCAAATTGTCTAATTTTCTTTTTTGACAAATTATTACAAATATTTTTTTCGGAAGACCAATAACTTTACACAATTCTACACACATCACATATTCCCCTTAAAAATCACATTAAAAAAAACTCGAACTATTTTAATAGACGGGGAGTATGTTTGTGCAATTTAGGAGGTGTTTCGCCTATTACCCCCGAATCTCTGCCTTTGGTTAGATGTGTTTAGGAGGTGATGTATTAACATACATTGATGTAAAAGTTAATATTCTATGTAAAATTCTGAAATTTAAATTTAAAATATTTATCTATTACACACTTCAAATAACAGTTATGGATTTTTTAATTATTGAATGAAAATATGTGCTTTGTTTGTTCGGAAAGAATTTGAAATTGCATCTTCTATTGGGCCTAACGTTAGTGGGACGTCTAATTGGGCCGCTTACAAAGAAGTGCATTTTGGGCTTTGGAACGGTAAGTAGGCCTGTAAAAAACCAGGATAAAAGTGTCATTTCCTGTATGATATCCCCAAATCATGCCCGTGACCATATCTAACTTTTCTTTGAATATATTTTACTTTTTGACCTTCACATGTCATTTCATGTATGACGAATTCGAATTAGGAGTTTTAAATGGGTCGGATTATTATCTCCCTAAATCGTATTGAATCCAATCTATTAATATTTTTAAGAAAAAAATTCATTAATTTGCTCTTTTTCTGAATTGTTGATTTCGCTGGCTCTAGATCGAAATTGCAAATTTCGTCTCGCTAATTGCAATTTCGCCTCGCTAATTCAAGAACGAAACTTTATGTAGTATAAAAGAAGATGGAATCAACTTTACACCTTCCCTTTGATGAAGGAATCAAAATGTCAAGCTTAAAAGTATGTTTTACGTGCAACAATGACAAAAAAGAAACCATAAAATATAAAAAAGTTAACCAAGAAAAAAAGTATAAAATTATCAGATTTTTTGGATTGATTGATAGTGGTGGGAACCCTCTTGCACAAAGGCAGAGCACCAAGAATCCAAATTACTTTCTCTCACTAACACATGTAAACTCATTATCTTCTCACACATCACATTCCACTTGCAGACAAAATCATCCAAAGTATTTTCTTAGCATTTGCATAATGGAGCTTCTATCTCTTACATGGGCCTTTTTGTTGCAAAGTGAGGAATCTTTAATAATATTTAACTATTTGAAAATTTCGATTTTGGACATATAATGTGATTTCTGACTATTTTTAGTTATATAGTGGCCGTGCTCATACGATGAAAAATAGACTTTACACAACACCTAATTTACGAGTGACTTATTTATGTCAGGGCCTTATTCACTAAGTCTAGAAGGATAAAAAAAATGACTATTGTTCACATTACAAAACAAAAAACGGCCACAACAAAAATGGAAGCAACCACATTACTGGACAAAAAACGAACAAATACCACATTAGAGGACAAAAAATCGAAACTTTTCAGAGAAAATAACGGAAGGCTAGTTTCTTGACAAGCTTACTAGTTACTACTTCTCCCAATACACACTTACTAGAGGGAGAAACCTTGAACACTCACAAGGGTAAACCATCTTGCATTCACTAAACAAACCTAACAAAAAAGTGGAACAAGAATAAAAAAAAAAAAAAACAAAGGAGTATACATAGAGAGGAGGAGGATGACTACTACATTGAATGATACACTGATTCAAAGACTCTTTCCTTTTGGTCTTCCATTGTTTCTGTATATTAGCTCCCTCATTGGCAATTAGGGTTCCAACCGGGGCCACCGTAGTAAAAATACCGTCCCCAATCGCTGTTGCTCCCGGTTTGGACATCATAGCAGTTGGATTGCTCGGTGAAGGTGCCAAGATCTTTTGGGGGCCTTAAGGTTGTTGGAGCTGTCCACAACTTGAATGTTCCTGAAGTAGCTTGACTTGCCAAACCCTTCTTCCGGGAAGCGGCCACTGCCCATTTGAGTCGACGTGTGCTGCCCATCTGGATCCGAGTTCACCACCTCCCCGCCCCCATTCGATCATGGAAGCACTGTCGGCTAGGTAGGAGAACAAGAAAGACGGCCAGTAGCCTAACACGTAGCCGTTTCCGAACTGCATCCACCAATGTCCCTCTTTTGGATCCTATACACAAATGGCAAGTGAGTGTGTATTATACTGCAATAGAGAATGCTAAGAATTACTATGTACTCCCTCCGTCCCATAGACTTAGATCACTTTCTTTTCGGCGCGGTTTTTAAAGAGAGTTGTTGATGTGTGTAGAGTTGCATAAAGTTGTGGGTTCATCAAAAAAAAGTGTTTGAAATAATTTGCTAAAAAAGGAAATTGGACTATTTCAATGGAACAGTCCGAAAAGATATACTGGACTAAATCTATGGGACGGAGGGAGTAATAAAGACAAGATAAACAACCGTGATTCAGACAGTGAGCCTAATCATCATGGTTGCTGTTCAAAATCTTTTAGAAAAGAATTTAGGTGGTGAAATTGGATCCTAAATACAAATGGCAAGTGAGTGTGGACATACACTTGCATTAGAGAATACTAAGAATTATGTACTACCTCCGTCCCGCTATTTCTGGCTCACTTTCCCAAAATGGACGTTCCGCTATTTCTGACACACTACCTAATTTGGAAATAACTATCATCTCTCTCCTACTTTACCATCTTATCTCTCATACTTTTTCTTACTTTATCATCTTCCCTCTCTTACGTTACCATCTTCTCTCTCTCTTACTTTATCATCTACTCTCACTAATCTTCTTTTTCCTACTTTATCATCTACCCATATCTCATTCTTAATCATCTACTTTTTTAATTTCCATGCCCAAATAAAAAGTGTGCCGAAATAGCGGGACGGAGGTAGTTATAAAGAAAAGATAGACAATGTTGTTTCAGACAGTCATAACCTTAGTTGTCAAAGTGAAGATCATATGAGCCTCAAGTTGGAATATAATTAAAGCCATGATCTCCGACGAAAGAATGTAGGTTGGCGAAATCGGAGTTTACCTTCCATATGAGAATGCTAATATCGTATTGCGAATTCCGAAATGCAGAAACCGGAGAGATGCTAGCTCCCATTGCGATTTCATTATTGACTTGGATAAAGCCGGAGCAGAGGAGGTTGTAGCAACCCGTGGCTTGATACGCATCGCTCCGTTATCATGACAAAATGCAGCATTAGAAAAATCACGCGAAAAATGTTTTACTCGTGCAGGGAAATACCACTTACAGTCCAGTAAGTGAACAGCCTAGTGTTGTTGTCTCCGTACAGATCTGGACTGACCTGAAACCATGTGCATCAAGAATCATGCTCCATTTAAGTAATCAAAATAGACACATTTTATTCTAAACATCATTCCTCAATTATTCCATTTTCATCTTCCATAACTGATTGAGAATGCCGCCACATAACATACCTGCCAGCCAGCTTCGATGCTGTTAAGATCTTCGCCAAAAGAACCGCCCAAAACCCAGATTTGGGACAAGCTGAACTCATTAGGCTGCTGTATTTTCGGCTCCCAAACATTAATAGTAGCTTTCGCTCCGTAATACTTGTCCCCCTCCACATAAGCTATAGCATGCTGGTAGACATAACATAACAAGATGGACCAACATAACACAACTACTTTAGATAACACAATAACGTAGCGATTGGAAGAGCTTTTATAACCAATTTTTTAGTTGATTATGCTTAAAGTTATTTAAAGAAAAAGTCGTTAGAGTTTGGAATAGTAGAAAAAAAACTTAATTTTAGAGAAAGTGGTTTTGCAAACATTGTTATTAGCTGCTTTTCAGTTCCTTTTCGCCGCTTGCTTTTATAAAGCACCCTCGAGCTATGGGCTTCCTGCTTATTCGGCTGATTCAAAAGCCACGGAATGTGTTTTTGAGGTAAAAAAAGCCCATAATCAACTTATTAAAGCTGTTCCAAACACTACCTAAAGAAAGTGAATTCTTTAACGGATAAAAGATGGTCATAAAGAATAAACATTTTCAGTTACCTGATGCCCACCCTCATTAGTAAGGTCGGGATCCGCGGACCGCGGCTTAGGGACACTTCTATGCTTCTTCTTGCCATATCTTTTAACCGAGCTTGCTCTCAACACATCTTCTTGCTTCGTTCTTCTAACGGGAATCGTACCCTCGGAGCATTTGCCTTTCATGTGCCATAGCTGAGTGATTGGGTTTGCCCCTTGTTTCCCCTCCACAGAGACCTTGTTCTCACCAAAAAGCCCTTCTGGGTGGAAACTAGGCCTAGTCTGTGTACATGAAAATAAATCATCAAGAATAAGATGGGCATAAATTTCATTACAAAACTAAGAAAGCTATGATTAGTGGACCTGAATTTTGTGGTCTTTGAGGAAAGGGTGATCAAAAAGCTGGTTGGCTTGAGATTGGTATGCAGTCAATAGTATCCCCATCTGGGCTCTGTTAAGTTTAGAACACAAATAAGACATTTAGTCATATGCATTACCACTTGCTAAAATTCGATGAAGAAAATATACTTTAAGCACTATTACAATATTCCTATAAATTCAAGAAAATTCCAAGAAAGAAATGCAAATAACAAGCAAAATTGAAACTCCCCCTTAGCATGTCTATGAAGCTGATACAAACTACATAAGTACCGAGTTAGAGAGGAAAATGTGGGGATTCAACCGAACTCGACAACTCAGTGAGTTCAGCACGCTCTCACTCACACACACACAAAACCAACCAAAAAATTGAAGAAAGAAATACAAATAACAAGCAAAATTGGAACTCCCCCTTAGCACATCTATGAAGCTGATACAAACTACTTTAGTACTGAGTTAGAGAGGAAAATGTGGGACTGCAACCAAAAACTCGACAACTCAGTGAGTTCAACACGCTCTCACTCACACACACAAAAACACAGACCTCGATGGATTTAGTGGGGGGTTTATTGAGTCTTTTCAAATGCTTCCGAACTTCAAGCTTCTGCCTGGAAGGAGACAAATCCCGGGCGCAAGATAGCGAGATCAAAACCACATAAGCATGCAAAGAACAGCACCAGCTTCAGGCTTCTCCCACGGCGGCGAACGTCGAATCCGGCGCCACCCATTGCGAGAACCGAGAAAGTAACCGGAACCCAAGTGAGCAGAGTCCGAAAGATTCAGTCTTTTCACACGCACGAGGCGTAAGTTAGTGCGGCAGCACCGTCCACCACTGAAATCACAGAAAGCCGCGCTTATCCTACGCCACCGGTTAGCTACTGAGCATCACCTCCTTCTTCCTTCCTTCCCTCCCTCTCTCTCTAACTCTCTCTCTCTCTCTTGTTTGTTTGTGCTTCGAGAAAACCAACTGAGTTGCAGAGATGTCTGTTTTCATTCAGCAGTTTTTAATGATTTTAGTACGAATTTTATTTCACACCTTTTTCTTCTCTTTTTTTTTTATTAAAAATAATTTGGCCTTTTCGAACACGAGGGGCAAAAAGGGGATGGTGAAAAGTTGAGAAAGTGGAGAATTTTGCCTCCACCCATCTGCCATCGATACCCTGCCTTTTGAGTGGTGTTTGAGATAAATTTTATCTCGAAACAAGTTATAGTTAAAAATGTTTCGTAAAATGAATTGTGAATGTTTGGTAAAATTCACTTTATAGAGCTGCTGAAAATTATTTGATCCAAAATAGAGAATTTTCGTAATATGGGTATTTCAAGCATTTGAAATCGATAACTTATAGGCTTTTATAATTTTAACTTTTTTAATTAATACATAATATTATAATTTTATAACTATTTTTTTAATTAATGATCGATATTGCTTATTTATATATATAATTTTTATTTGTCATTTAACAAAAATAAGTAAATATTTATTTTATTAATATAATTTATAATCTTTTTTATTCTTGATTTTAATTAATAATATTAATTATACTTAAATTTTTTTCTAATTTTTATTTTAATATTTTTTTATTAAAATACTATTATATATGAGTGGAAATAAATTTTAAATTTTATTTGTGTAAAAATTCTAAATTTGTTTAATAGTGAGAAATAAATAATATTTTCATTTTATAAGATAACCACTTTATTAATATTTTCAAATATTATTTTTTGACTTTTAAGACTTTTTGCAAACACTTACAAATTATTAAAATTAGCAGCCTTTCAATTACTTTCGACCACTTTCAAAGTACCTTCCAACAACTTTCAACATTCATCGATAAGCAAATTCATCCCAAACGCCCCTTTATCCGGCTCCATGTCACTTTCCGATTCTACCCTTTCTGTTCGAGTGAGGATTACTGTTTTGCCCTCCCGCGCTCCACTCAATGCCCAACGGTCTAGGCCTCCTAGGCTTTAAATTGAAGTAATCGCGCAGCTTTTCTAGGACGGGCATGGCCTCATCATATTTCTTTGATTTTATATGTCGAAGTTTGGCTCGTGTTTTGAACAGATTCACGCGTAACTATATTAATGAAATTAAACTTATACTAATAATATTCAATCCGTCCCATATAATATACTCCCTCCGTCCCAAATTTCCAGTGACAAAATTATTTCGCAGACTGGAATTGAAGGTGGAAGATAAAATATGGTAGTGAAGTTTATGATAAAGTAAGAGAGAGAAGATGAGCGAGATTGTGAAAGAATTGATAAAGTAGGGAAAGATAAATAATAAAATAAGAGCAGATAAATGATAAAAGATAAAAGAGAAATGAAAAAAGTATGAGAAGCATCGCTTTCCCCTGCCGCCATGTTAGCAATAAAATAATATTTAAGTTAAAAAAGGTGGCCACCAAGCGTGTACGCATGGGGACATGGGATTGGTTGGCCACTCGGCTGCCACCGAGTTAGGGTCAGACGATTTGTAGCGGTATGAGATAATTGATAAAGTATGGAAAATTTATGCATTTTTTTTTTAAAAATTATTTCCATTTTGAGTGTGTCACTTGGGACGGACGCCCGAACTGAAAGGTATATACACTTGGAACGGGACGGAGGGAGTATTATTTTACTTTTCTTATCGGCATACTCCATAAAAATGTATTTTGTTTCCATAAATAATAACTTACAAATATTTTTATTTATGGAACTAATCACTTTACATAATTTCTTACACAATTTTCAATTTTTTTAATAATCGACCTAAAAAAAATTACACATTTTATGTAACTAAAGAAGTATTTAATCACAAAGCAAGCATCTCATCTTTAAAGGCTTTTTTTTAATGGATTGAGATTACTTTTTTAGCACAAAATTAAAAACTACTACACGGTTTGTTCTCAATATAGAAAAATGACTTGTATATCTATATATGTTTACTTTTTATACATTCATTATACTCTACTTTTCAGTATTTAAGATTCACTTTTGATCATTACAAGAATTTAGGAAGTTGTATTATGTGGTTTAAATTATTTATTTATTTTTGAAGTTAAATTTAATCAACCAAAATTTGTCTTTTTTTTAAAATGAGTTAATTATAATAGAACGTCCCAAATAGAAAAGTGACACAAATAGTGAGACAAATAGAGTATTACTCCCTCTGTTCCACCCAACTTTTCCAAAATTTATTTTCGGGTTGTCCTTCCGAACTTATTCGGCTTCTAAAAAAATGAGGAGGTCTACACACCTTTAACAATCCCAAATCAACTTCCAAAAATATTAATTAATTAAACGAATCAAGCCACTTCTACCCACAAACCAATTCTAAATTATTAATTAATATATATCCCACACCTTTATTATCTAACACCAACTTTTCCTAAATTATCGCATTGAAGAAAGTTTGGACAAGGTAAGGGATATAAAACTATTTTAAGAACACAAAAATGAATTCATGGTTGGAATTATGAAAGGCTACATATATAGCAACCTAAAAATCAGAAAGAAAATGATGCAATAATGAGAGGTGAATCTTGGTCACAAAATCATGGCGGTATGACTATGAAAAAGTTACCAACGTGATCTTTAATAATGTGACGAGTGACTATTGACACTTTTTTGGATGACATGCACAGATATATATTCTTAATTCTTAAAATATACTACACTCAAATAATGGATTCGGACTTAATTGATGTATTTATATGTCTGAGCTTGCAAAGTCTCTAATAATTTATATCTTATGTTTGATTTAATTCTACGAATCATGAAGAAAATATGAAATTAATTTGTGATTCACTTCTCGTAGAAGTTGCATGCAGGGGGCGGAACAAGAGGTGCAGGGTGGGGCGATTACCCCCCATTTCATGTGTCAAGTGGGAAATTCGTATCTAATTTTACATAAACATTTTTTTCGCACCCTAATTTTACAAGTAATTTAATATGTTCGACCGAATTTGAAAATCTAATAGTTCATTTCAAGATAATTTGTTATTTTTGTCGGTTTTAATGTTTTTTTGTATTTTATTTTGACTCGTTATTTTTGTACTGCGTTTTTTTTATAAAGCTTATAAGATCTTCGACTTCCAATTTTACTCATTTTTACGTTATCTTTGTCTAAAAAAGAGCTCCCGAACCCCCGATAAGTTGTTTCACCCCCATCTGTAGATCCCGATTACGCCTCGGTTGCATGTGTTTAGTCACGATTGAGTGAATATTATACAACTTTGTAAAATTGTTTAATTGATTGTAATTCTATTTTTAGAAGTATTGAATATTTACGAAATTGGAAATCCCAAGGACGTTCAAAGTTCATCGTCATGCTTTGTTTACTAAACTATCATTCGTACTCCCCTAGAATGTAGCAACGTTTTGTTAATATTTGATCAATAATGTGTGATTTGGATATAAACAAATAAATTCCAAAATCGGCGACCAAATAACTTTAGAAAATTATAAAATCATCAGAAAAAACGAAAAAGATGAGACAAAAATGGTCAGAGAATCATGACTGCAAAGACATTGATAATATTTATGTGGTGCATATTCAGACAAAGATTCTTCGCTCCTGTGAAATTCAAACAAATTTTACCATGATTGAATATTAAAACTTAATACTATTCACATGCTAATGCAGTATATGTTATTTTTAAATTCTATTTCAGTCAAAGCCTGCAAAACACAATTTCCCAAAATCCAAAAGAATAAATTAAATTATTATAAATAAATAAATAAAACGAGAAAGTACAACCTTAGTTCTTGACAAAAAAACAGAATTAGAAGATTTCAAATTTTCAGTATCATTCACTACGAAAATAAGTAGTCTATAATATAGCTAATCTTACACTGATAATTATTGGTTCTTGATCTTACGTTTCTAAAAATCGAAAGAGGGAATAATTTGTAAATTAAACAACGGCTGCAAATTACCTTTATCATAAAATAAAAATTATTGAAAAAGTCTTCATTGCAAAAAATACATGCACTCAATCATTCATTATAAAATGTAATAAAGTAAAAAATCTTATACAAAAATAATTAAAAATGTTATCCTCAAAATAATAAAAGAAGATGCAAGGATTTGTCGGGTCATAGTAACTCTAGCAAGTGATTGGAGAAATTATTTACGGCCATTCGCCAGTTTACGGCGGAGGGTAAAAAGTCAAAAATCGTAGAAACTTACACGGTTACACCATCGGTAACTCGTGGATCGGCTGACACGTAAAATACCACACCAGTCTCATCAGCTCGGCATCTGCCCCGCACATTGGATTCCTATGTCTAGGGATAACAGTAACCATTACTAACCCTAATAAATTATTAAGGACCGTTTGTATAAGAATTTGTAAATGGCAATAGTAATGGGTATGATAGTAAGGTGATTAGGTATGAATATGATTGATTTCTTTAATGGTGTTTGACATTTACTTGTGAATGAGGATAATAACAAAATATGATGTTTGATTTTACTTAGGCCTCAATGAGAATAAATAATATTATGAATATTGTAATATTTTAAATAATAAATGATAGGAGTCTCTTTTTTAATTTTGTGAAATTTAATACAAAAATATTTTAATAAAAAGCAAAATATCTTTTATTTTGAGTATTTATAAAAAAATAATAATATTTTAAAAAATAATTATAAAAATACTTTCTTACATATTTTTACGAGACCATCGAATATTTATTTTATAAAAAATTAAAGACATTTTTAAAGTTAAAAACATTTTTTTAAATAAAAATGTTTACATTTCACAAAAATTTAAGTTTTATTTAATATTCTTATTATGTTAACGATATTTACTTTTAAATAAAATTAAAAACATTTTTCTAAATTATGTTTATTTTTTTCTTAATAATAATGTTTATTCTGAAAAAAAATTTAAGTTTTATTTAATATAATAATTATTTTTAATTATTGTATTTTAGCTAAGTATTATAAATTAATTTTATATTTTAAAAACAATGCATAAAAAAATTAATTTTGATACTTATATGGGTTTGGAAACTCAAACCCAAGTAGATATATGTATATGAGAAAACTCATATCTATTCGGGATACGAAACTCAGTAGAACACGAAATCCCCGCTTCAAAACGTATTATATATGGATATCATTTCAACCCTTACCCTCATAAGGGATCAAACCCACAAATCCAAACAAACCAAACGCCCCCTTAGTTTTTACTGCTGTAGAACAAAAATGTCAAAATCCATTCACCAAATCGCCTTAGGTATTTTCTTGATTTACGTGTCATTTTTATGTAGTAATCATTAATCAAATAAAAAATTCGGTATTGTTTCAATTTTATCGAATATCCCTAAAAAGAACAAAAAACTCACTATTGACATTTTAAAAAGAAAGTCAAATGGTACAGAATGAAGTTATAAATTTTATACAACGAAAAAAAAACTCGCAGTCGTATTTTGAATTTAGTCCTCCTATCGTGGGGACGTGAGTTTTTTTGGTTATTCTAAAGCCGACCATTACATTTATTTGAATATAGATATGAATGCTCATTAATTCTTTGAAAATAAGCAATTTTTATACCCGTATTTTGTGCAGAATAAGTTTGATTGGGAAATCCAACGCATACGAATTCCGTGATTGGCGCATGCCACGCTAAAACAGTTCTACCATTTTCATTACTCCCTTCGATCCACTATTTTTTTTTCCTATTCGGATTATCCTTATTGCTGTTATATTTTCCAAAAGGAAAAAATAAACTCTTAAACTTATAATGAAGTGGATTCATTCTTACCCACCTAAAGAAAAGTACAGTAATAGCAGAATAGTGGATGTAGAAAAAATATACTCCTAAATCTCAAATACATTTGTCTTGTTTGGTTTCCGACGTATATTTTGAGTGAAGGGTGGTTGTATATACGATGAGTAAGGTGATTGTGTGTAGAAATGGGAGTTTAGTATATAAATTTTCTTCTTAGAAAATAAAGCAAAATAGGTGATAAGGACGGCTGAAAAAAATACAAAGACAAGTCGTACAGGGACCGGATGAAATATTAAAGTTTGACGACCAATTGTGCTTTAAATTGGGCCCCATAAATTTCAGCGTTCTTTGATTACAACAGAGCCCATATCTAAGCAATAATGACAGGAAGCCTAATTGTAATCTGAATAGGCCCAAATACTACAAATCTGGATGGGCTTAAGGCCCACTATTGATTGCTCGGTCCTAATAGTTTGATTTTTCAATTTTGGTCATCACATTTTCTCCCCACTCCCACTCCCACTCCCACTCCCAACTATTCCTTTTGGTCATCCAATGTTGCTCCTCTAATATGGTAGTGCTTTTAATTTTAGTTCTGTAATTTTATATAATTTTCGATTTTAACACTCTAAATATAGGCAACATTCGATTTTGACCCCGTAACTTATAATCGTTCGATTTTGGTCAATAACCTTGCGGCCATGTGCAGGATGCATTTAATTCTCCGGATAGAAGTTGTTGAATAGAAAAAGACATGTAAATACACTATTCACCAGAGATTTGTATGGCTAAAATAAGACAACTGTAGAGTTTGAGAAAAAAAAAACACTTTTAAAAAACTACCATACACCAAAAACAATTAGAAAACTACATTGCAGAACAAAATTTGATCTTTGTTTTTAAATAATAAAAATGGTCGCCTTTACTTTTTTTGTCATGAAACTTTGCAACGAGCAATTCATTTGAATTTTCTAACCTGACCCATTTACTATCTATTATTTGATTGACAATCCTTTATATCAGGGCAGTGGAAGAGTCAAAAGGTCTTAGCACTTGGCCCGAAAGGGAAAAGTTGAGAGAATTTTGAATCGACTCGATTTTTTACTACAATTACTTGAAATGCGCTTGGATAACGATCCTTTTCCTATTGGGTATGGCTTGACTATTCGCTCGAACCGCCAATTAGTTAACCATAGACATACAAATAAGATTAAGATGCGGAAGTGTGGAAATTCACGCTTTTTTATGTTCGGCTGAGAATTTTATTTGAGGATCAATAACCGACGCTGTAATGTTATAGGAGCAAAATCTAAAGCATTATAAAGTTATAAAAAAATCAAATCCATCAATATATAATTTCCCAAAAGACCACAAATCGAACCACTTTATAAAAATTATGGGAACCAAACCAAACACTATTATATTAGAGAAACAACATCGGATATTGGTTAGATTATTCGACCAATATCGATATTTTCTCTTGATTTTCAAACTGGTCATCACATTTTCCGCCACTACTCTCTCTATCTTTCACCGAAGAGGAGGTAAGTCCATTGATGGATATTGGTGATAAGAAAAGCTGAAGTTCGCGATTGATTGCAATCATGGTTTGAAAAATGTTTTGATAATGTTGTGCATTTGACTGGCCGAAATTAGCGAAGTTAGAGAGTACGAGTTTTGCCCCCCACAAATCTCCTTTGCATGTAGCATGCGTTTTATCCATGGCGCAAAAAATTTAATGGGTAATCATCCTAACCCTAACTAGTATCCATAAAAGAAAAATTTGTTAATCAATGCCAAAATCTACTGATGTTTCATCATCATTTGGGTGCTAATCGTTGTGGATTTAACACTAAAAGACACTAGATTAGAACCACTTTTCGCGCGCCTAAATGGCTGATCAACTTATAATTTCTGCCCCAATTTCAGGTTTAGGTATTTGGCGCTGGGCACTTAATTATTTTTTAATGATAGGAAACTAGAGAACCACCACCGAAAGGTGTGGTAACTGTATTCCAATTGAGAAGACTGATAAGCCACAGAGAGACAACTTATTTTTGTTGCTGGCGATCTTTATCCCCTTATCATGTCCGCTTGCTAATGTCCTCTATGAGTAACTTCAAGTTGCAGGGGACAAATTGAGAGTGGGATTTGGTGGGGATAGAGGGATGAGCTGGATGAGGCATCCACACCCCTCAGCTCTGTCCCGCCGAAGGTAAACTGTGTTGGGGATCTTCCGTCCCATTCTATGTCCCATTTGACTAACTGGCACGGAAGTTCACAGAAAAAATCTTGAGAAGTGGAGAGTGAATGGGGACAAAAAGCGGAGCAGAAGATCCACCCGATAAAATGAGTGCACCACTACATACAACTTTACTGTTGGTGATGTTGTCAAGTTGTTAGAGTCTTGACAGTTAATTAAAGGGAAGATAGCCTGTTGAACCCTTAAAAAATTGGGATTCTCTTCTTAGTAGGCATGATAAAGGAAAGACATATTGACAATCCATAACAAATTTAAAAACAATTAACTAACTGGAATAGATTCTTTTATTGATATAAAAGTACTCCCCCCGCACGATTCAATACCTGCCCGTTTTTTCTTGTCCAATTTTAAGGAAAACAAAACTGTAAGTATAAGACAAGTTGTAAAAGTTATAGATCCTCAGCAAAGAGGATTGTAATAAATAATTCCATCAAAAGATCTAACGGGACATCTCAGACTAACCACCTAGATAGAAGGCGGGGGAGGGGCTGTTGTTTGTGGTAGCATAGCAAAGCAGTTAAGATTAAAACATGGTGTGTGGACTGTGGTGCGCATTATGAGATGTCTGGATAGTTGGATGCCTTTTCACATCGGGTCCTGCATCCAGCTAAGCATTTCACTCCTTTTTTATTCATTCCCTATCTCTTCACTTCTCTCCCCTCCATCTACTCCTTCCAGTTTGTATGCACTGCACCATGGGATTTATGGTGAGTATAGTCTCGAGGGCAGGACCATCCTTATCCTTTCCTCAGACACATGAATCTATCAGTTGAAACAAACTGTTGCCCTAGGCATTTTGTCTGTAGGAATCTGCTGCTGATAAGGTTTGTTGTAACAGGATTCTGCTGACTTTGGGAAGATCCCTTAGACCTATTTTTGTCATGTTTTTCAAGAATTGTGCCGGAACAGCATCTGATCAAGTCATGGTAATTCAGTTGCCAATAACACATGAGGCACAGATGATGACGGTGCTCGGATGAGGGGTCTCCTTTTTTGCAAGATCCAGTGTCATCATTCATCTGCTTCTGCAAGCCATCTGCTGCTCATCTCTATATTTCAGCACCACTGGAAGCTGGAAAGCTCTTCACATGCATCTTTCCTTCCGGTCGAAGAAGAGGTCGCGGATGGCATAGTGAAAAGTCAAACCGCGCTCGGCGCTCGTGCATCCAGAAGCCCGGACAAGAACAAGATGGCAAGAAAAGAGTGCAATGGATGGACCAACTAGAGGGAAACAACTGCTCAGATCAAGGAGTTTGAATTCTACGGTAGCCTTCCTTTTTTTTTTTCTTTCTTTTTTTTTTTTTTGCAGCAATGTTCATAGAGTGTAATTCGGTAATGATGAAATCATTCACGACAAACAAAAAAAGAAAAAGCCATTCCAAAGACTACACCTAAGTTCCATAGTTTTGGTCCGTATATCCGATCATGATTTTTCTACCCCAGAGAGAAAGGTTACTTCCCCTTTGGGCCGGTTGCCTGGGCGAGGAGTCGGAAACCAACCCCTGACACCGTGCTTCGTAGCCAGGCTCTAATCCTCTGAGCTACAGGGCCCCACCCCGTCTCATTCCCAGGAGCACCGTCAAAAAAGAACCCTCTCCCAGCCATTTCAGGTTAAGAAGATGTGAAATAGGTTTATATCTCAATATGAACGTACGTTCCAAGGTGTAAAGTGGGAGAGAAGGGATGTCAGTAATTGGGGTTTTGAATAAGACGATCTTTTGATTTTTCTTTTTATTCGTTGAAAAAGTAATAAGAAGAGAGGCGTTGTTTTTTATCGTAGAAGTTGTTATAAACTTGATCAGTTATTGCAAAACCAGAATTGTTTTTGTTCTAATGCTAAATTATTGGATTAGTGAAACCAGGAGATACTGATAATGAAGAGGAGATCACCAATTGTGTTTGCATCATTCTCTGATCAAGTTCTACACTCTCAATGTAGTCTTGGATTCGTTACCTCGTTAAAAAATAAAAAAAAAGGAATGTTCTTGACAAGGGGAAACTCAAGGGATCTATGGATTCTGATGTCTCAAATCCTTCACCAAGTTCTTGAAGAAATACAGCTAAACCAATGCTCTGTTTCTTGAGCTCTGGCCTCATCCCGTACCATAGGAGCTCTCTATTCCGAAGTAGACAAAAGAAACTGCATCAGCTGTTGTGGCTGATGGGAATTTACAGAAAAGAATAACTCTTCCAAAGTTGAGAGATTCAAGAACCTTATGCAAATGATCTGGCAGATAATGAAGGATAGCAAATTTGTGTTTGGTGGATGTTTTTAGCACATGGGAGTGCTAGTAATAATTCATATTCACCTTATTATGGTACTGAGTACTAAACTAGATCCAAATGGAAATTCCTTAACCTAACATGATCTGATTTATGATGTATATGGCAAATATATATTACCTCGGTTCCATTGAGCGTGTCATTTTTTTTTCTTTTCTAGTGAAGGTTATTAAATAGAGTTGAAAATTGTGTGTAAATGAATGGGTCAAACAAAAAAATTTGGCAATTGTGTGTAAATAATTCACGCATTTTTGGAATAGAGACGAGATAATCCGAAAAGAAAAGGAGACGAAATTAATGGATTAGAGAGAGTACTTACTGTCAAGTGTAATGAAAATCATCAACCATTAAAAACCCAAATCTTTTATGATTATTCCAGGAGGTGTGCACCTGGGATAAAACCCGTTTACTCTAGGGTGTGTTTGGCAGAAACATAGATAAGTGCAGAAAATGTCCATTTTGCTCATCTAATGTGGCTTCTGTTTAATCCTTTGGCCCTCTAACTGGGGCATCGTCCGATTTCGGACCATACTAACTTGCATACCGTATGATTTTAGTAACTCCTCTAACTGTAACTAATGTTCGGCTTTTGGTCTTTGTAACAGAATGGCTAACCGATTGTGGATCCATACTCTTACAAAGCATAAGTTCGGCCAATCTTGATAGAAATTATCGAACATAAAAAGATGCGTAAACTAGCCTTCTATTCGCCGCTTGACAAAATAAGACACTTATAAAATTTCCGGAGAAAAAAACAAACACTCCTTAAAAAAATTATTAAAACTAAAAAACAATTAGAAACTACATTCTGTAACCAAATTGAACTCGTTTTAATAATAAAAATATTCATCTTTTTTAATCACGAAACTTTATAAAATAATTTAATTTAGTAATTCTAAACTAAGTGTGATTCACGTGCTTTAATGTTTAAGGGAATTTTGACCGGATGATCGAAATCAACTGACATTTCAGAAAGCTTATAATATCAAAAATCTCGCATTATAAAGTTATAGACCAAAATCGATCACCAATATATCGATAACCAAAATCTGACACTTTATAAAGCTTATCAAACCATATTAGAGATCAAATGAATAATAAAAAGGATCAAAAAACCGATATTTTTTCTAGAGTGATGAGGTTGATTGTGCAGTATATCTGAGATAAAGGCACGTTATTTCGGCTATGAAATTGAAATCAATCCATTAAAGTTGAGACAATTGCGATGTACTGCTTACGTTTGGCAGGTTATCCGAACTAAGCTTTCAAATTAAGATGTATGGTAGGTCTACTGGAGCCAAAAAGGATCTGCATTAAGTAGCCACTAACCAACTAAAGCTCGGACTTCAATCGGATACAGTTAGGATTTCTCATCCAAAAGAGGAGGAGGAGTATTTGATTACGCTCGTTTGCGTTTGGAATTGCCATCGATCGCAGAAGATTGAAGATGGCTTGCAGCCACCTTCGCAGAATTGGGAGATTGTGATGGGTTTTGACTTCGAGGGGACTTGCTTTACCGCCCTTGCCGACGGCCGGACGTCGCCTCAAAAATACGAAGAGCATCGAATGCCTGTTGTCCGCCGAAACCAGCTCTTCACATCGCCTTGGATACCGACCCCCGGTACTACGTCGTTTCCGATCGCCTAATTTGGGGTTTTTGTTTTCCGTTTCGCTGTTTTAATGCACGGCGTGCTATACTTGTTTG